>JADLZN010005269.1:0-38283 GCA_018155175.1 Sinocyclocheilus anophthalmus | reverse complement strand
GAAAAGCAAAGCATCTCTGAACGTGTAACATGTTAAACCTTGCTGCAGATAGGCTAATAACAGGAAAGTTAGACTACAATGGGCATGGGCTCAACAGTTCAACCTGATGGTGGTGTATTGGTGTGGGGGATGTTTTCTTGGCACACTTTGGGACCCTTAGCAGGGGCGTCATGCACTCGTTATTTTTGAGGGGGCACGAGTGTCATGCTCGTGCTCGTCACACTGTATATAACTGATATGGGCTTATGTTTTATTTTTATTTTTGGGTGTTAATGAACAGCGCATTCTTCCACCTTCAGTGGAATTACTCCACAGCAAAAATGGTGTAAAAAAAAAGTGTGTTCACAGTGTGTGTGTGTGTGCACTTAGATTGGAGTAAATGCAGAGCACAAATTCCGAGTATGGTTTACCATACTTGGCTACACATCATGCCACTATTGTTGCTGACCATGTCCATTCCTTAATGACCACTTAATGTTCCCATCTTGTGGCCACCTCCAGGAGGATAATGCAACATGTCAAAAAACTCAGATCATGCGTTTTTGTTGTTGTTGATTTTTGATATAACAGTGAGTTTGCATAGCCTCAACAGTCACCAGATCGTAATCTGTGCCCAATCATGTTCTTGTAGATCTTCCTGCAAAGTTCAGCTCCAACCCAAATCAAACACACCTGAACAAGCAAATAATTAAGATCTTCAGGAGCACTTGATAATTACAGACAGGTGTATTTGATCAGGGTTGGAACTGAACTATGCAGGGAGGTAGATCTCCAGGAACAGGACTGGATACCCCGGCAAAAAACATATTTGGGATGTGGTGGAATGGGATATTGACGTCATGGATGCACTACCCACAGATCTATAGCAACTGCCCGATGCTATGATGTCAATATTTCAATAATTCAGATGAAAAGGAATGTCAGTCTGTTTTATTTTATGGCTACATTGATTTATGCGTAGACATTCACTCTTTTGTAGGTTCAGTTTATACCCAGATAATTTCCTAAATTCATCTAGTAGGCGTATTATCTTGGGAATAGATGCAGATTGGATCGGTAACAAAGTAACAAGCTGGTCCGCATATAAAGCTAGTTTAAGTTCAGTTCTCTTTTGGATTATTCCCTGAAATACGGGAAATGTTCTAAGCATTATTGAGAGAGTCCCAATAGCTATGACAAAAATTAAGGGAGATAGAGGACATCCCTAGTGCGTACCCTGTGACAAAATAATCAAAATTAACATGGTTAGTATACAGTATATGGATGCTTGAGGCTCAACATATAATAAATGTATCCATTAGGGATGCACCGAAATGAAAATTATTGGCCGAAACCGAACAAAATTAAACACTGGGCCAAAGGCCGAATACCGAACACAGTTTTTCACATTTTTTCCCCATGTAGGCCTATTTTGCCATTTTCTTCAAAATTGCATTAATTAAATAGCCAAAATGTGCCTTTTACCGTTTTGTCTTGCTGTTCAAAGAAGAAATCAATTACAAAACAACAATTTAAAAAAATATTTACTTAACACTGAAATTTTTTTAACATTCTAGCAGACATTACACCAACAAAGCACAATTTAACTTAAAATTAATGAGTTAGTAAAATAATATTTTTTGGTCATTTTTGAGACTTGAATCAGGCATATATTTTTTACTGTAAAATTAAAAGCAGCCATGCTGAGAAGAGACTTCTTTTAAAACAAAATATTACAGATCCTAATTTGAACACAATGTGTGAATGTTATAATAAATGTATAAATAGAGCTGTTGTAATTATTATTATAATTATTATTGACTTTTTATTCTATTTACATAACGACAGGTAAAATTACAATACTATCATGATGATGAAGCCAGAGCAGAGTCAAATAGTGATTCACCTGTCGAGATATTACAAAATGGGCAGAGCAGTGGGTCACCCAGGGACACAGAGTTGAGACACCACTGTGCCTAAACTACTTTGTTCGTGGTGCTAGTGAGAGTGGCTAATTGTTTCAGTATAATTATTGGATTATTAGCAATTTTAATTGCACTTTACTAATATAAGTGTTGGATCTGAGCAGTCGATGTCGTTTTGCTAAACTTTTTGTGACATCCTTAGAGGTAAAGCTGGATTGTAGCATAATTTATGGGGAAGAACTCACATGCCTTGTCCTGTAAATTTAATAAATATGCAATGAAAGTGTAACTAAAGTGTAATTCAAAAATATTTGAGTACACTGTAAAATGTTTTCACTGTAAATTTGCAGTCATTAACTGGCAGCAGCTTCACCTACAAAGTACTGTATTTTTTATTTTTATTAAATGTTTTTGCTGTATATACAATTACAGTGTATTAAGCCTCTGGGGTCTTGAGGGTGTTTTGGGGGCCTGGAGAAGTTTTGACATGCCCTGACATTTGTGCTTTTTTCAGTATATTAAAAACATACGAATGGCTAAAATCTGATTACACTGTAATCAGCACAAAATAGGCTACAATAATATGTGAGCAGCATGAAAGTACATGATTGTGTTTTTGAGAAAACAACGTTTATGCATGGTTAGTGAAAAACTAAATTTTTAAAGTCACTGAAATAAGGCCATAAAACAAATACAGAACATTTTGTTCACAAGACTTTTGAGAACTGGTCTTGAAGTCTAGAGTTTTTGCTTCAGAATTATGTGAAAATCATCTTGTTTACTCGCTCACAGAAAACAATATATTGATTTAAATTTTCTAAGACACTTTTTGAGTAGAAAGGGTCTATGCGAGAAGTCGTGAACTATCATTATTCATGCTGTGATTAACACCTGAGAAGACAAAGGCCCACATAATAAGCTGCATAATGAGCCTTTCAGTCAGATGTGTGACTGAGAGGGAATTGCTACAAAAAAGAATGTGAGGAAAAAATAAATGTATATATTTTTTTGTTTGTAGTTTATTAAGAATATATTTAACTATCACACAAAATAACTTGAGATTCACTTGCGAGTGCCGTTAAACAGTTTATTATGAACAACCAAAGCTGACTGTAGCATTCAGTACGATAGTCACATGTCCTCAGAAAATCATTCGATTTGCTGCTCAAAAAACATTTTTATATTATTATTATTAGTTGAATGAGCATGAGCATTTTGTTTTTCAGTTTTTTTTTTGATGAATAGAAAGTTTAGAAAGAACAGCATCAGTTTTGTAACATGATAAAATGTCTTTATCACACTTGTGTTGCTAAATAAAAGTTTTAATTTCTATAATATACATTTTAAAAGAGCTTTTGAATGGTATAGTGTATATTGTTACAGACTGGAGTGAATGATGCTGAAAATGTAGCTTTGATAACAGGACTAAAATTACATTTTAAAATACATTCAAATAGAAAGCAGGTATTTTAAATAGTAAAAATATTTCACAAGATTACTGCTTTTGCAAAGGCAACTTGGATTGGATTTTGGATCAAATAAATGCTGGCTTGGTGAGCAGAAGAGAATTCTTAAAAAAAACAAAAAAAACATTAAAAATCTTACTGTTCAAAACTTTTGACTTGTCCTTGTGTCAGGTTGAAATATTATAAATGAACAATCAAACGGCATTTCCAAAGTGTATATTGTTCAGGTGCTCTGACGGACATAAAAAAAACATTTTGAAGAGACCATGGGGAGGGTGCCTCGCTTGGTTTATTGCATTGGCTTGCTTTTGCAATAGTCTTTGGCAGTTACATGCTCAATCTGAAATAAAAAGTAGAGCATGGCTGGGTTTTTACAAAAATAAAATAAATTATTAACATTATGTGATTGTTCACTGATACTAGTACTAATTTATAGAAAAAAAGAACACAAATACCACATAGCACACACATTATCAGTGATATTTACAGCTTACTTGATACATCTACACCTCAGACGATTGCAAACACCAATGACCGGGTATAACACATTCAAAATATTTACACCAAAGCAGATATTCATGAACAGAAGCTTAGTTACATACATAAACACAAGCATGCTTTGTATGTAGACCTATACAATCCAAAAACTATAATTATAAACATATATAGCTACAGTATATTCGTGAACAGAGAATAGCTGATCACAGTAAAGTTTTGTCTAATCAGTCAGGCTTGTAACATTATAACTCATATTACTTTTATATTGTATTTCTGTCTGTTATAGAACATAAAAAAAATATCCTGGCATCGTGACATTTAGATGCGGTAAATGAAACTTCATAATGTTTTTGATTATACATTTATTCAGGAATTATAGTTTGGAGAAAGTCTTACTAGTAAAATGTGTACAAGTTATGTGAAAACTAATAAAAGTAGGTTAATAAAAAAAGACTTAATCAGACTTACTCAGTGCTTTGCGGCAATCTTAAGCCTATTAAGATTAAGCTGAGATCAGCATGACTGATCTCATCCAGTATCTAATCTTCTTTTGAGAGAGTTATGTTGTTGATGCACTTTAACTTTACATTAACACAACAGTGATACCACCACTATCAATTAGAAAGAGTTTTCAAACACACTTTTCACAAAAAGGTGTGAAATAAGGTGTCAGCCAAACACACACAGACATCAAGAATCAGCAAATGAATCTCAACAATGGTGACTGGAATGAAATAACCCAGTCTGGTTCCCTCCATGTTAATTATGTTATTGTCAACACATAACTAACATCATCTAACTGCATTTTCTCTTGGCTTTTCGTGATAAATGTGCTTTTAAAACACAGAATCAGCCAAAGACAGAGATATTGAAAAGTCAAGGGTCAAGAGCCCAATAAAAAGCAAACACTGTTCTCAATAATGGTGACTTCAAATTAATCCATTATTTTCAATAAAACAGCAACATCTAAATCTCTGATGATTCTCAAAGAGAACTTCTTTAGACATATGGCAGAAATAAAGTCAAACGTATATTAGTAATAAGTGAAGCTAGTAATGCTGCTGAGATCTTGAGAGATTTAATGTCTTTTGTTTTCAGTCAGTTCTTTTGTTTCTCCTTTCTTCAGTGATTCTGCTTGTTAACAGCAGGTGTTCATCAGTATCTGGATTCTCTCTGTCAGGTGGACTATATTAGTAAACTAATGTAGGGAATAGTGAATGAGAGTGTAGGGTGTGATTTGGAACACAGCCTCGGAGTGTCGACTCTGAACACTGATCATTCACAGCCTACTGTGGCGTTATATCGAATATTAGCGATGATATCGCAATAATTTTGTAAATTTGTAGAAATTGGAAAATATCGTGGAAAATATCGTGATATTCGAATATTTCAAATTCAAGCATACTTTTCCCAAAAGAATGCAGCGAACGTTCAAAAAAGGAGACAACATGTTATTGCGGACTGCTCTACACACATCTACTACACAAGCTTTCATGAGTGCGGTTGCCAGATACCAAGAGTTCAAACCCCCGAATCAGAGCTTCGCTGTTACAAGGATACATTTTCTGCCCGGTGTTTTGCTTGTTTTAAGCAATCTGGCAACCATGCGCAAACGCTCGCTCCTCATTGTGGAAGCGCCGCCGCCGATGATCTGTAAACACTAACAAGCTGGAGTTTAGTGATCTAAATTAAAGTGTCACTCAGTGTCTGTGTTCTGTCATGAGACCTCGACTGTATAGTTTGCGATTTGTGATCGCTGAATAAATGCACTCAACCGCTGTTGTTTGAATAGAGAAACATCTATGGCAATTTGGAATTACTATTAGGAATTTCACTGATATAATATTTTTCATTTGTTTTACCAATGAGAGTGTGCATAAGTCTTTGGTATTAATATATATAAATAAGAAATACCTATGTGCTTCAGCAGCTAGCTTCTCTTAAACCAGACAGTTGACAGACTTGTGTTCTTGGCTAAAAACTTGTAAAAAAAAAATATTTATCCCAGTTTAATTATTTCCCCCAGTTGCACAGTGTAAATTGTGAATTGCATGCACTAAAAAAGTTGACAGAATGCACTTTCTGTACTTATTTTGCACTACTTTATATATACACATGTGTTCATTAAATAAAAAGCAGTAAGTGATCACTTTATCTATATTTTTTTTACCTGGTTCAATTTGCACTAAACATTTAGTATTTACTTTGTAACAATAGCTGTTCAATCTAAATAGTTTTTGTTGTTTTTTTAATGGGGGCAAAATAAAATCATGTTTTTTTTATTATTTAAAACAAATGCAAACATATCGAGATGAAAACGGTTAAAAATTTGACAATATTGAGATTTTTTTTATATATCGCCCAGCCCTAATTCACAGTAATATTGCAGTAGGCTACTTTATCGAAAACAACAAATATTACCCAGAATACATTGTTTTCTATGGTTTTGATTGAAAAACAGTGGGTACTGTGATTTGGCCAGTTTGTAAAAGAAGAATTTTATACTGAATATAGAGAGAAACAGGCAATCAAGCAGATTATGAAGAATTGGGGTAATATGTCCAGATTTCTTAACCTGATAAATGACTCTGGCAGCAGAATTTTGGACATATTGTAATTTGGCAAATGTTTTATCAGGCAGTCCAATAAGAAGAGAATTACAACAGTCAAGACGTGAGTGTGAACTATAGTTTCAGTGTCTTTGGGGCTGAAAACAGGCCGCAGTCGGGCAATATTGCAAAGGTGGTAAAATGCAGTCTTGGAAATTATATTTATATGATTTTGAAAGATAAGTGAAGAATCAAATGTAACACCCTGATTTTTAATAGTCTGAGATGGATTTAAAGGAGCCCCGTAGATGAGAGACAACAACTTTTTCAAAGAGTTTGTAAATGAAAGGAGATTGGAGTTATGTCTGAAATTGGTCATAACTGGAAAATCGAGCTCAGATTTATTTAAAATAAGAAAGACAGCAGCATTTTTAAGAACAGAGGGACAGACCTAGAAGACTTAGAGCAGTTGATAAGGTGAGCAATAAGAGATTAAATAAATGTGATTATTTGTGTCTAAATGGTGCTGGTTAATATTTGGGAAACCAGTTGAGCTGAACTGTGACCAGAAAAAAGACACACTCTTTGGTCTGGATATACATTTAAGTGCTTTTGAACTCACCGATGAGGTTTGCAGATTATCTCGTGTCAGGCAGCAGCACAATTTTGTTTAAATCAATCAGAGGATTTGTGGATTTGACCCACAGACTGCCAGCTGAAGAGTCCTGCTGGTTATTAAATTGTATTGTATTTCTCTGAAAAATGAAGCACACTAACATGACACTTTCTGTTTGTAGATTATCTGGATGTATGGTGACAGAGGAAGGCTGTGGTTATTTGTCTTCAGCTTTGAGTTCAAACCCCTCACACCTGAGAGAGATGGATCTGAGCTACAATCACCCAGGAGATTCAGGAGTGCAACTGCTCAACCACCTGGAAAAACTCAAGTAAGTTGAGCAGAAACAATCATCCAGTCTGCTGTGTGTGAGAGAGAATTTGTCATTATTTTGTGGTTATCAAGAGAAACTTTAGTTCTCAAAAAAAGATTGCATGGGAAACTTAAAAAACGTCTCCGGTTACTTATGTAACCATGGTTTCCTGAGTAGGGAACGAGACACTGCGTCTTCTAGGGGTCGCTATGGGGAACGCTTCGTTGTGACCCGTGTCTGAAGCATATATTGAAAAACACCAACTCGTTGGCCAGCGACATCCATGACGTCACTACCGGTGCGACTAAAATATAAATAGGCGCCGGGAGAACACATAATCCACTTCTCCGTCTGAAGCTTGCGTCCGAAGCATGGCAAGGAACCTAGAGGACGCAGTGTCTCGTTCCTACTCAGGGAACCATGGTTACATAACCTGAGACGTTCCCTTTCATGGGAACTTCGATCTGTGTCCTCTAGGGGTCGCTATGGGAAACAGTATACCCACGCCGCCATGTTGAGGGGAGTGCATGCCAGAAACCATTGTGAACACTAAGTACCAACTCTACCATATTGCCATGGGATTTGCCCCTGGGACGTTAGACGGCTGTCTGTGACTTTATCCCCTTTGGCCAAAGGCCTAGGCTACATACCCCCCAAAAAACGTACCTGTTAGGTCCAGAACTCTTGGGCCCGGGGTAGAGCTCAATGCTTGGAATCAGGAATAGATTCCTTTAGGGGAATACGACCAAGAACCTAGAATCATACCAAGTCTTGGCCTGTCACACAGGGGCTAACACATGCTCTGCATATGCTGAAGGAACTATCTCAACAGACCACTAGTAGCAACACCCTGTTAAAAGTTGGTATCCAGAGGATACATAGGAGGAGAGGTGCCCAAGGCAGAACCGGGGTTTTAAAACACTCAAAAAGAGCACAAAGTCTTTGAGCGTAGCTCTTACCATACAGGATTTTAGAAAAGTGGGCAAAGCATAACGTTGCACACTTACCACTATGTGGATTTTAGAAAGTGTGCAAAGCATAACATGCACACTTACCAGCTGTGTGGACTTTAGAAAGTAGGCAAAGCATAACGTGCACACACTTGAAATACCGTTCTAGGGGTTCTCGTGGTACCCTGAAAGAGCAGCCCATAGATTCAAAAACGCTATGTCTACGGCTATAATGCTGAAGTGGCTAGCAGTAAATCTCTAGATGAGGGAGCAAACATCCAGCTCTCAATCGAGAGGGAGCTCAACCTACAGCATGTTCCAAAACTGGAACAGCTAGCAATAATCTACTTAGCTGTCTACCTTGGCTGAGGGAGCACAAACCCAACTCTCAAAGAGAGGGGGCTCAACCTGCAGCATGATTACAGATACCCGGAAGTACTGGGCCAAACAGGAGAGGCAAACTCAAATACAACCCTCTAAGGCGAGGGGAGCACTGCCCGAGACAGCATTTACATAGGAAGGTTCTCGTAATGCCACCTATCCCTCCCGCTCAATGCCTCAGCAAGAGGGGATATCTTAATGATCGGGAAGGGAAAAAAAACACCTCAGGGCGACCCAGATATGGTAGACCAGTCAGGGTAACATGAAAGTGTAGCCCCAGCCCGGACGTCCAGGAAATTTTTGCAGTGACGCGCCGGGGACCCGATGATCACGAAGGCTCCCGCCGAAGCCTGTGTTATGGCCGCATGATCCAACCACCAATCTCATTAGATACACATATATATATTCATATATACATATTTTAGACATGGATTGTACTCACCCACCATGGTCCCGCACGGAGCTCTGTCCGGAGGGGGGTGGGGGGGGGGGGGGGGGGGGGGAGCTCTGACAGGGCCAATCAGTAAGTGTCACTATGATTTAGCCATAGAACCAACCAAGCATCATAGGTCCAGCATAGGAGACTGTAATGCAGGAAGTTCCTTTCTAACCTCGGTCAGGTGGAGAGATGGGGTTACAGGGCAATTAGGAAGGGGAAGAAAAAAGGGGTAGATGTTACACCCCTTGAGGAAAACTCTGATCCGGACGAGAGCGCTGACGCCTTGTCTGGATCACATCCCTCAAGTCTTGCCTACCTCGCTTTGACCCACAATACTTCCTACCCCTACCCGCAGGCGGAGGAGGAGCGCGAGTCGCGACACTAGCCTTCTGTGCTCGTCTCTGATCCTCAAACCGAGACGGGCCAGGACCCCTGGGTTGTTCGGGCTCAGCCCTGGACCTTCGTGGAATGAAGGTTTTGAAGGCCGCTGAGCGCGACTTCGCCTCCCTGAATTTGTCGACCACCGTCTCAACAGAGGTGCCAAACAGTTCAGAGGGCGAAACCGGGGCATCGAGAAGAAAGCCACAGATTTACCCACAGATGCCTCTCCGTCACTACCATTGCCGTCATAGGTCTGCCCATGGCAGAGGCAGCCTGTTTAGTAGCAAGGAGAGCAAGATCCGTGGTGCGGCGCAACTCAGCCATCTCATCCGGAGAAAGGCCCTCGCCTTTATCCAGGTCTTTCAGCAGGTCAGCCTGGTGTGCCTGGAGCACCGCCATCGTGTGCAATCTCTGATGTAGGGATGAACAATTATAGATTTGTTGGTACTATTATATTCTGAAGAATAATCACGGTTTCACGATTATTATGCATTTATTAATTTCACAAAATTATTATTGTATAAAATCACATGAACACTCTTTCGATTTTAAAGTGTTATTTATTGCTGCATTTTTGAAACAGAAACAAGACGGTAACCAATAATACAACACACAATATAAGAAGACAACAAAAGTCTTCTCTCCCATTGGAATTAAAAAAAGGTGACTTCTGCTCTGTAAACATCCATGACAGTATTTCTTTTGAAAATAACAAATGGAAATAGATCACAAAATGGTTTAGTGTTTTCAGTTTGTGCGTTCTTACTACATTTCTTTGGACCTGTGGTAGAAAACCTGGAAACATGGTGAAAAATTATCTTGTTGGTTTTTGATTTATAAATTATACTATAACAGGGATAATAAATCACAATGCTAATTAAGTATTATTATTAATAAAAGACTAATATTAACTTTATTTATCCCACAGGGGAAACTAAATGAGGGGAATAAACTGAATTATAATTGTAATCAACTGTCATCCATACGTATCATTTAATATCTTTATAATAATTCATCTGATTTACATTGTGGGATGAAAAAGTAAATGTCTATGGATTTGGTTTGTTGAGATCAGAAGAAATGAAGCATTCATGTGTGCGGAGCTTTACAATTAATAACCGTGACATTTAAAGTGTGGTTAAGCAGAAATCTGGTAATCGCGCATCCTGATGTCACCAAACCAAACGGCAGAAAATAATAGCAATAGATAGTCTCTGAACAAGTATCTAATAAGGCTAGTTTACTTCATGCTTGACATTGTCTGTTTTGGGTGCGTATTAGATGTTATGCCTCTGCTTTTTGGATAGTGGAGACAATTCATGTTAGACATTGAAGTCTAAGTTTATAAAATTGAGTTGATTAGTCTGCAGTTTGTTGGAATCAGTTAAAATAAGTGCAGATTTAAGTTCAATTCTCTAGCTCAGTTTAGAATGATGCCAGGTACATTTCTCCAGACTAGATCCACTGATCCTGTCAGATACATCTGTATAAACAACAGTCCAACAGTTGCTCACCCGTCTTTATGCTCCCTCTTCCCTGGGGAGTACGCTCTGAGCTATTTCTTTTTTATCCATTCAAACTAACTATGAAGGCTTGTATTTTGTCAGTAAACACTGCTCAGAGCATATAGGTCCCCCTCTACAAGAGTGTTAAAGTAACACTGAAGCAGTGTTGAAATTAATGAGATAATTATGTGATTAATTAAGTGATGATTGAGTATTAGTGATGAACAGCTGCTGTTAACAGCAGAATCACTGAAGAAAAGAGAAACAAGAACTACAACTGACTTCAGCCACAGACTTATGCCGAGTTCACACTGCAAGATATTAGCCCGATTTTTCACTCGCCGACAGGTTTTGTGAAATCACCGACAAATGCCTGAAATCGAAGGGAAAACGGTGCTCGTTCATGCGAGTGACAATCATGCAGTGTGAATTATCAAAGACGCGATCTGAGAGAATCACAGACACATCGCAGATTCCCATGAAATATTTGACATGCTAAATATCTGGACCTGTTGGCGATTCAAAATCCTGCTGTGTGAAAAAAGTTCTGACTGAAACATACATCGGCGATGACCTACAGCCAACGAGAGACCAAGATACAGTGCAGAGGGAAGTTCGGAGAGGAGTTATAGACCAGAATATCAGCAGCTCGGTTCGAGAAAGGGCCTCCTTCTCTGTTCTGTTTAGACCAAGGAAGGCGGAAAATTTAGTCGAACTTTTGGCAGGAGCACCCACGTCTCTTTTAGGTTTCATCCTGAGCTGCACCCACAGGGTCCAAGAAAGAAAAAAAAAGTGAGAAAAAATTCCTTTTTACTCAATCTTTTTTTTTTTTTTCCATCTTTTTGTTTTTTTATTCTTACTTTACTTTTAATCCATTAATAGCATCAGGTTTTATTGTAAGCAAGAGCCTACATAAATCAGTTGTCAAGTCAATGTGTTTCAAATTATCTAAAAATTCAATAAATATTCAGTACTATGAAATGCATGTAACAGTAGAGTGCACCTGTAATTTAAAAATAAGTGCAGTGAGGTATAATAAAAAGTATAACATGTATTACAATATTATATTAACGTATTAAAAGTTTTATTATTTATTATTAAAAAACAATTATTTACAAATCATATGAAATATAAGGTATGTTGTAAGGTAATGAATGTGACAATGGGACATAATGAAGAGAATTATTTCATTATCTCTTCTCGAGTGCGTTTGGTTGGGAAACGTAGTATGTGGACCAGACAGAGTTGTCGGCGATTCTATCTATTGTAAATTCATGCAGTGTGTAACCTCCTGTCGTAGATCCATCGTGCAATGTGAACACAGCAGCAACTGAATGCTAGCCCAGATAGTCGTGCAGTGTGAAAACAACGGTGATCCGACGACTTTGAAAATAGTGCAGTGTGTACTCGGCATTAGATGAAATCAACTGAAATAAAATAAGACATTAAATCTCTCAAGATCTCAGCAGAGGATGATTAAACAAACAGCATTACCAGCTTCACCCATTACTAACCAGATTGACTTTATATCTGGCACATCTCATACAGAAGTTCTTATTGAGAATTAAAGGGATACTCCACCCCAAAATGAAAATTTTGTCATTAATCACACAAAAGCTTCGTTCGTCTTTGGAACACAATTTAAGATATTTTGGATGAAAACCGGGAGGCTTGTGATTGTCCCATTGACTGCCAAGTAAATTACTGTCAAGGTCCAGAAAAGTATGAAAGACATCGTCAGAATAGTCCATCTGCCATCAGTGGTTCAATCTGAATTTATGAACTCATAATTGGAGTTTTTCTTTTGCTATTTGAGCAACTGGGAATGCAAAAAAATATATTTGTGGTACTCTCCCATTCACTGCTATTCAAGATAACCCAACTATGACGACTTCCGCTGCTGAGAAACCCGGAAATGTGAAAAGGGTCCATGGAGATGAATGAATGTTGAACCCTTTCACTGGTGAGTTTCACATATTCTAGCGGTCCCCCCAGAGTGAATTTTTTAAGGCGATCGTTATTTTAGAACGTTTCCCCTTACTGTTTCCATGGCAACATGTCATGCTTGTCACGTGACACCGCGGCCACAATAACACTGTATGACAGATGGATCGCTTTTATTTCCTTTTTCCTTTTTTATTCAAAATATTCACAAACTTGCTTACCATGTCATGAACTATCTGATATTCTGATTCACAAATATGTGTAAATGAGTGTGTTTTGTCATTTAAAACCCTTTCTAAATGATCTTGATCGTGATCTATAACTTGAGATGGGTGCTGCCATGTTTGTTCAGTTCAGAGGGTCTCGTTAGTAGATGGACAGCACGCTATAAATCTATCGCGTTCTACCGAAATACATGCAAATAAGTGGCCGGTGAACTGGGAGAAGTATAGAGTGAACTTTATAGTTACTTACACTGTGTGTATCTGATAAGAATAAAACACATCGGCAAATTAAACTTGAATGGATTGTTATTGTTGCTTCCATAGACATCTGTGTGTATTTTACAAACTGTAAATGTATTGTTTTACTAGTACTTACGTGTATTTAAATGTCTGAAACCTAAAATATGCATTATGTGGTTAAAAACACTGCATAGTTGTGATAATATGACAAACGCAGTCTGGGCCTGAGCAGAAACTGTATTGTTGTTCCCCATTCCTCAAATATATTGGAGTAAAAAAAAAATACTATAGGGGTCAAAATAGAACTTTAATAAAATATAAAAGTAAATAAATACATTTTATTATTTATAAATTACAATCTTAGCTCCAGACAGTTATAGAGGCTGTGTCATCTGTAGCAAAAAGGAAAGATTAAGTGGATATTTGAGTGAAATGTTTGGTCAATAGCGTATTAAACAAGGATCTGATCGTCCTGTAAGTGTAACAGCAGCAATAACCAGGCCTTTGGCTCTCTTTGCAGGCATTTGTAATAATATCTAATGTACATAAATTGTTTATTTTGTATTACATTATGTATTTTAACGGTGTTATTCAATGAAACCATATAATTATTAATTAAGCAATCATTATTTCCTCATTGTTTTTATATAATGCATTTGAAGTCATTTTAAAGGCTAGGTCTGTTTTTATAACCACAAAAAATATTATCGTAATACTTCTTTGTAAATGATTATTTGAAGTAACAAAACCATGGTTGGCTACAAGAACCATGATTTTTGGTTTTATTCGTGTTAATTTCCATAAGGGAACATGCCGGACTGCTGCTGTGTTTTCACAGTTGTCCAAAAGATAAGCAGATATCGTATAGAGCATCAGAAGTAAACGTGGCAACGGATAGCGTATCCTGCTAATATGGCGGCGCCTTCTCGAAATGTAACGCGGAGTGAAAACATTGTGACATCTCCTCATTCTCTCTATTAAGTGTGTGTGTGTGTGTGTGTGTGTGTGTGTGTGTGTGTGTGTGTGCGTTCGTGTGTGCGTGTGTGTGTTTCTAGTGTGGATCATGGAGGAGAGTTCAGGATCACAGCAGGACTCCACAAATGTAAGTCCTCAATCAGACAGAGTTTTCTTGTTTGTAGTTTAGTTGTAAATGTGTGTGTTGTAATGTGTGTGTTGTGTTCAGACGCCTGTGATCTCACACTGGATCCAAACACAGCACACACTCGACTCGTTCTGTCTGAGGAGAACAGAAAGGTGACGCGTGTGTCTGAGCGACAGTCATATCCTGATCATCCGGACAGATTTGATGTGCCTCAGGTTCTGTGTTCAGAGAGTCTGACTGGACGCTGTTACTGGGAGACTGAATGGAGTTTAGATTATGTTCATATATCAGTGGCTTATAAAGAAATCAAGAGGAAAGGAGGGAGTAATGACTGTGTGTTTGGATATAATGTGAACTCCTGGAGTCTGTTCTGCTCTGATCACAGCTTCACTGTCCGTCACAATAATAACTCCACTGAGATCTCTGCTGCTTCAGACTCCTGTAAGAGAGTAGCAGTGTTTCTGGACGAGTCGAGCGGCTCTCTGTCCTTCTACAGCGTCTCTGACACACACACACTCACACACTTACACACATTCACACACACATTCACTCAACCTCTACACGCTGGATTTAGACTTCCTTATCTAAACTCTTCAGTGTCTCTGTGTCACATTAAACATTAAACACACAACACTCACACACACACACACACTCACAGATAAATATGTGTGAAATAATATGTAATATTTAAACTCTTGAGTCATATTTCAGGCCCGTATTTTTTAGGAGTCATTAAATTTTAGTTGTATAGAAATCAGAATAAAAACTGCATCATCATTATAATTATTATATTATATGTGTTTGAAACCAAACATCAAAAGCACTGCTGAGAAAAGTGTGTTTTGGCAGCTGTACTTGACAAAAACCCATCTACCTTCGATGAACGAATGATAACGCTCCGAGTCTCTTCATTTCGGGGTCACACTTGCTGCTTGAAATCTAAGTTTTGTTTGTTTTTCTGGAAAATCAATGTCATATATTTTTGTTCAGTAATATTTAGAATTTTGAGCAGATTTTATGATGGTATGAAATTATTATACCATTTTTATGAGCTATTTTTTCTATTAAAATGAATTCAACTCTAAATATATTTCTGGGTCACACTTGCTGCTTGAAATCTAAGTTTTGTTTGTTTTTCTGGAAAATCAATGTCATATATTTTTGTTCAATAATATTTTTCTTTTGTATTTTGAGAGAATTCTATGATGGTATGAAATTATTATACCCTTTTTATGAGCTATTTTTTCTATTAAAATGAATTCAACTCTAGATGTATTTCTGGGTCACACTTGCTGCTTGAAATCTAAGTTTTGTTTGTTTTTCTGGAAAATCAATGTCATATATTTTTGTTCAATAATATTTTTTATTTTGAGAGAATTTTATGGTAGGAACTTATTATACCATTTTTATGAGCTATTTTTTCTATTAAAATGAATTCAACTCTAGATGTATTTCTGGGTCACACTTGCTGCTTGAAATCTAAGTTTTGTTTGTTTTTCTGGAAAATCAATGTCATATATTTTTGTTCAATAATATTTTTTATTTTGAGAGAATTTTATGATGGTATGAAATTATTATACCATTTTTATGAGCTATTTTTTCTATTAAAATGAATTCAACTCTAGATGTATTTCTGGGTCACACTTGCTGCTTGAAATCTAAGTTTTGTTTGTTTTTCTGGAAAATCAATGTCATATATTTTTGTTCAGTAATATTTGCGTTTTACCAGTAGATGATGATATATCAATAATTATATAAAAGTTTAAGAGATTTTTTTTCCCATTAAAATGTATTTAAACTAAATTTTTTCATTTTTGGGTCACTTTTTTTCTTTAGGAAAATCAATGTAATATATTTTTGTTCAATAAAATTTGTGTTTATTATTTAGAACGTTGAGGAGATTTTATGATACTATGCAATATTTTATAAATTATTGATTACTATTTGTTTCTGTTAAAATAAATTAAACCGAGTCTCTTCATTTTTGGGCAAGCAGCAACCTCCCGCTCTCTCTCATGAAGCCAACAAGAAAGTGATTTAAACTGTAATTCATCAAATGGCCGCTAGAGGCTGCCTCCAAAGGGACTCGGTCCAGAGACTTTTTTTGAATTTTTTGTTTATTACTGCCAAAAGTACCAAATATACAAATACAGAGAATATCAACATTACATGCAAAGCACCATTTATAGATGTATGCAACAATAAATAAATAATACAAAACGAAAGATTTAACAAAATAAATAAAGAAAGAAATAAATGAACCGTTTTAAAAGCCTTGAGATTCTTGGAAGATGAAATAGTTTGGATATACTGTTGAACCTCTTTTTTATAAACAATATATAAAGGTGAATTTACTGCGGTGAATATGAAATAGAAATAAGTAATAATAGGTTAATAGTAAAATATTCATTAATGTTATCTTTTGGTATATTAAAGAAGCCAAACAGTACATCCTTAAAAAGCAGAGAGAAACCCTGGAGTACACTGCGATTGATAACATTAGAAAATTCAATCCAAAATAGCTGTGTGTGAGGACAATCCCAAAAGATATGCATATCAGTTTCATTAGGGTCACCACAAAAAGAACAGCTTGTATATCTATGTCTGATTTAAACCTTTTCAAAAACACTTTAGCTGGGTAAAATCTGTGAAACAATTTGAATGAGATTTCTCTAACCTTGTTAGTTATTATGTATTTAAAAGGCAGAGTCCATACTTTTTTCCAATCAATATAATCACCCACATTCTTCCAATAAGACATCACATATGCAGTTGTTACAAGCTCCTTTTGAACGAGAGAGCTAATTTTATAGTTACGTGATGAAGGATGTGACAAAAAGCATAGTTTTCCTTCTGGGATTTCAAATGGGTCTAAAGAAATAGATAAAGTGCTGGATGATCCAACAGAGTCCCTTAAAAGCAGAACAGCTCCTTTAGGAATAGCGTCCATGACAATGGAGAATTCTTTGGGAGTTACTGGAAAATGACATGTACATAAGAATTCTTCGTAACTTCAAATAAGACCTTCTGAGTTAAATAACTGGGAAACAATCAAAATGTTTTTCTCCAAGCAACTACTAAAAAACAAAGATTTTCTCTTATATACAATGTCTTGATTGTTCCAAATGAAGTAACGGTGAGGGGAGAAGTTCTGCTTAAAGATGAATGACCATGCAAGTAATGCCTGTTTATGAAATTTAGATACATTGTCAGGGATTCTAGCGATACTATAATTACAGATCAATAGGAAAGGGAGACCACCTAATTTGGAAAAGAAGTAATTCGGGATAAAATTCCAGATTGAGTTTGGACAGTGTTGGGGAAAGTTACTTTTAAAAAATAATGCATTACAATATTATGTTACTCCATAAAAAAGTAACTAAGAAGTACTTAGTTACTTTTATGGAAGTATGCGTTACGTTACTTTGCCTTACTTTTAAATATGGACTTGGGCTTGCTTGTTGTTTTTAAAATAAGAAGAAATTATATGTTGGCAATATAAAAGACTTCACACCAGAAGTGAAATAATAGCTCCCCCCCCTACGGTGAACAGACAAGTAAATGTACATCCGTCCGTACAGTAGAGCAGAAGAAGACCTTTCAACACACTTCAGCAATAAACAAAGACACACAAATGTGTGTCTAGTAATTCTTGCTAGTATAGTACGGTTGAACTGGATCATCGAAGACATTGGTTAATAGAATGGGATTAAATACATAAAGGATATTTGTGTTGTTTAACATTTAATTATTGCAGGTTTGCGTCATATTCTGAGTTGCATTATTTTTTATTAATTTTGAGAAATACTGAATCTGTTTTTTCGTTTTTTTTGTGAGTGAGATGAATTAACGCATATTCAATGTATTTTAGAACTACAGTAAAATCTGATTTCTCTCAACATGGCGACACCAGAGATGTCGTCAATAAATGGGAAAACAAAGGAATTTGCATTACTTATTTGATTAAATTTAAAAGTAATGTGTTACTTTTCTATTTACTTGAAAAAAGTAATCTGATTTCGTAACTCGCGTTACTTGTAATGTGTTACCACCAACACTGGTTTGGATTACATAAAGACGGTCTAAACCAATTAATTTTGAAAGTGCTGTTCAAAGAAGAGAAATCAAGGAAATTCAACCCACCGTACTCATATGTGTTCATTAATACAGACTTAACATAATGGATTTTGTTTTTCCAAACAAAATTAAACAGGATTTTATCAACTGATTTACAAATGTTGTTGTCCACATATAGAGAGATGCCCTCCGCCTTAGCAAGCAGTACTCTGCCTCTCAAGGTCAAGTCTCTCTGCAACCATGCACTGAATCTTCTTTGGGCTTTTAATATAACCAGGTCAAAATTCAAGGTACATCTTTTATCTTGATCTTTAGTTATCACAATGCCTAAATATGTCATTTCAGATTTAACTGGAATATTATAAATGATGGGTGCTGTACAGTCTTTAATAGGCATTAATTCACATTTGCCTACTGTAAAAAAAAATGACCGTGAATTTAACGGTAAAAGACTGTAAAAATGCTACAGTAAAAACCTGTTAAATGTTAACGGTAAATTCCCCTACTATATAAAACTGTATTGGACATTACATGTATATTGGACATAAATTATACAGTAGTATACCGTCTTTGGAAGTGAAAAACACTGTATAATTTACAGTGAATAACAGTAAATTGACATTCCCAGAATTCCCTGCGTTACATTTTTACATCAACAAAATTTGATGTTTTTTTGTTGAAATAACTGTTCCTTATCAGTTTTGTATATTAGGGTTGTGTGTTACACCTAATGTTGTTAAATGAATGTTTATTGCATTATTTCAGTTTCATGTGTGTTACCGTGATGGTGTTTAGTGTTTGTGTGAATGATACTGTGGACCTTCTATATATGTTATTGTTTAAGAGCTGCTTGTGATGGGCTTTGTTTCATCATGTGACTTTTTCATCACCACCTGCTTTTGGTGGTTATCTGTGTTACAAAACAGATTTCAGTACTTCAATTGGTTGGTATATTAACATTATATCAGTTAATGCAATTACGGTATTTAACTGTAAATTTAGGTTAAAACCGTAAAACCTAAAACGTTGCTACAGTATTTTTTACGGTAAAATTCCGGCAACCACAGCTGCCGTTTTTTACTGTAAATTTTACGGAATTTATTTTACAGTGATATGTTTGGATTCAGACCCGAAGGCATTCAGAGGAGAAGTTTTATATAATTAATGCTATAGGATTTGGGGAAGCATCTCTTAAAAATCAGGTGGTGTCATCTGCTAATTGACTAATACACATTTCTCGATCCGCTATATGGATACCCTGAATACCACTTTCACATACAAATGTTGACAGTAGCTGCACACAAACAAGAAATAAATAGGGAGAAACGGGACACCCTTGTCTCACTCCTCTGGATAAACTAAACCTGGGTGAAATGCCATTCTTTAATTTAATCGAAGCACTTCCATTATTGTAAAGGGTTTTAATTACTCTACAAAACATATCCCAAGAACCAAATTTAACTAATGAATTAATAATAAATTGGTGCTCCAATGAATCAAAAGCCTTATGGAAATCTAAGAAAAGAATGAAGTTGTCCTCCTGAACAAAGTCTGAATAATCTAATAAATCAAGAATCAACCTTATATCGTTAACAATGTCTTTTGTTCAAAAAACCAGATTGTGTCTCATCTGTAACATATCCCAATACAGATTTGAGTCTTTTAGCAAAAGTATCAATTAAAAGTAAATATTTTTTAGGTTTCGGAATTAAAGTAATTAAGCCTTGAGTGAGAGTCGGGGGGTCTCATTCTGTATGCTTTCCTCAAAAACCTTAAGTAAAAAAGGAGACAATTCTTTAGAGAACCGTTTATAGAACTCTGCGGTAAGCCCGTCCGTTCCGGGAGATTTATTGTTCTTAAGTTCTAGAATTGAGTTACTAACTTCAGATAAAGTAATTTCACTATCACAGAGATGTCTTACAATCTTTAACAGACTCCAGAAAAGTACGGGCTGCCTCTTCAGACATTTTATTTTTATACAAATTACTGTAAAACTTAGCACAGAAATGTGCAATTGCCTGAGGATTATTAGTGACTGTCCCCTCAATATTAAGAGTTTCAATTAATGAAGTACTTAAGCGACTCTTTTCTAATCTGAAAAAATATGCTGCTTTACATTCTCCCTCCTCCATCCATTTTTGTCTAGCTCTAATATAAGCACCCTGTGCCCTATAAGTGTACATCTCATCTAATTTAGCCTGCAGGTCAGCATGCTCAAGCTTATCAGATTCAGAAAACAACTCTGCGGGGTTTAGAAGACAGTATTGCAATTTTAGACACCACCTTATTTTCTTCTGCTCTCTTAAGTTTAGATAAATTACTACCGAATTTTCTAAAATATTTACTCATTTCAAACTTCAACAGCTCCCACTGGCAACAATATGAATCTAACACTAAAGCTCTTCTCCAGTACTGCTCAATCAATTATGTAATGTTCTTCTTAACATCTTCAAAAAGGAGAAGAGAACTGTTCAATTTCCAATAAGAAGGAGATGAGCTGAAATCAAGGGATGCAGAACGACAAATCCTAAGAGAGACAGCACTGTGATCTGTAAGATGTGTAGCATGAATGCTGACTGATTTACAACTACACTGAACAAAATTATAAACGCAACACTTTTGTTTTTGCCCCCATTTTTCATGAGCTGAACTCAAAGATCTAAGACTTTTTCTATGTACACAAAAGGCCTATTTCTCTCAAATATTGTTCACAAATCTGTCTAAATCTGTGTTAGTGAGCACTTCTCCTTTGCCGAGATAATCCATCCACGTCACAGGTGTGGCATATCAAGATGCTGATTAGACAGAATGATAATTGCATAGGTGTGCCTTAGGCTGGCCACAACAAAAAGCCACTCTAAAATGTGCAGTTATACTGTATTGGGGGGTCCGGGGGGATCCAAAAACCAGTCAGTATCTGGTGTGACCACCATTTGCCTCACGCAGTGCAACACTCTCCTTCGCATAGAGTTGATCAGGCTGTTGATTGTGGCCTGTGTAATGTTGATCCACTCCTCTTCAATGGCTATGCGAAGTTGCTGGTTATTGGCAGGAACTGGAACACGCTGTCGTATATACACCGATCCAGAGCATTCCATACATGCTCAATGGGTGACATGTCCGGGGAGTATGCTGGCCATGCAAAACTGGGATGTTTTCAGCTTCCAGGAACTGTGTACAGAGCCTTGCAACATGGGGCCGTGCATTATCATGCTGTAACATGAAGTGATGGTCGTGGATGAACGGCAAAACAATGGGCCTCAGGATCTCATCACAGTATCAAAATGCCATCAATAAAATGCACCTTTGTTCGTTGTCCATAACATACGCCTGCCCATACCATAACCCCACCGCCACCATGGGCCACTCGATCCACAACGTTGACATCAGAAAACCGCTCACCCACACGACACCAAACACGCTGTCTGCCATCTGCCCTGTACAGAGAAAACCGGGATTCATCCGTGAAGAGAACACCTCTCCAAAGGGCCAGACGCCATCCAATGTGAGCATTTGCCCACTCAAGTCAATTACAACGACGAACTGCAGTCAGGTCAAGACCCCAATGAGGACGACGAACATGCAGATGAGCTTCCCTGAGACGGTTCTGACAGTTTGTGCAGAAATTCTTTATGCAAACCGATTGTTGCAGGAGCTGTCCGGGTGGCTGGTCTCAGACGATCTTGGAGGTGAAGATGCTGGATGTGGAGGTCCTGGTCTGGTGTGGTTACACGTGGTCTGCGGTTGTGAGGCCGGTTGTATGTACTGCCAAATTCTCTGAAATGCCTTTGGAGACGGCTTATGGTAGAGAAATTAACATTCAATTCACAACAGCTCTGGTGGACATTCCTGCAATCACATCCAATTGCACGTCCCCTCAAAACTTGCGACCATCTGTGGCATTGTCTGTGTGATAAAACGCACATTTTAGAGTGCCTTTTATTGTGGCCAGACTACTACTTAGGAACACCTGTGCAATCAATGCATGTGTCTAATACAGCATCGTTGTATGCTCATTAAAAATGGGGGCAAAAACAAAAGTGTTGCGTTTATAATTTTGTTCAGTGTATTTGCTAGGCTTTGGGAAATAAGCCAGTAATCTATTCGGGACTGCTTAGAACGGTCCTTGCTACTCCAAGAATAGAGTCTCTACTGTGGATATATTTCTCTCCATATATCAACAACACAAAAACGCAACTTGAAATTATTCAGAATTGGACTTATAGAAGCAGCTCTAGGGGTAAACCTATCTAAATCACTATTAAAACCATATTGAAATCCCCACCTAAAATAAGAACAGCATTGGGGTATTTATTTAACCAGTACTGAATATTTTCACTGATCATGTCCATTAAAGTGTTTTTTTCTATAGAAGAATTGTACCCATACACATTTAATAAAACTGAGATGGTCTGACCAAGTGAAACCACTAACCAGATAAAATGACCCTTGGGATCACTGACAACGTGTAGAATCTCACCAGCAAACTTATTTTTTTTAAATGGTGACACCTGCTGATCGCTCTGTGCCGTGCGACATCCATACATCACTGCCCCACTGGGATCTCATTGTCCTGTGTGGAATGGGTTTCTTGAAAAAAGCAAAAGTCTGATCCATGGTTTTTAACAAACAAAAAGAGGGCTTTGCGCTTCACATTGTTTCTTAGACCCCTGGCATTAAGAGAAATGAACGATATCGACATTGATAAACAAACAGCAATGAACTGCTGTTAACACAAATCAAAACAAAGGCAAAACATCAAAACTGACTGATAGATGAAAAGAAAACTGAGATGAACAGAGCTTAACTGACCAATTTCAATGATCATTTTAAAGGTCCAGCTGTAATACGATGATAGCTCAAATGCAATAGTGACAGTTAACAGTCACAATCTTAGAAAAGAGCACACGATCCTCATGATGGAACTCACAAAGCAATCTCCACACCTTCAATGAACGCACGCGCTCCGACGTAATAGGCCATTTTTCCAGCAGCCCTCGCCTCTCTCACTCTGGGCCACAAGCTCTTCCATCTCTCCCGGTCCAGCGAAGTCAGATCCTCTGCGAAGCGCAGGTTGTTGTCTTTGAGAAACTGGGACTTCTTGGCAGTTTTCCATAAGGCATCGTGGATAACCCGTGAGGTGAAGTGCATGATAACGGCGCAAGGTTTTGTGCTGTCACCTCTCCTCCCTAGCCGATGCACAGTGTCAACAACATCAGGGTACCTGCTCTTGGCCTCGGGATAAGTCTGGCTGCAGATTCGAATGACCTCGGATCTTATATCTTCCTTGAAAGTCTCAGGCACTCCAAACAATCTCAAATTCCACCTGCGAGAGTATCTCTCTAGATCAGAAATGCGTGTTTCCCAGGTGCCCGTGAGACGTTCTTGATCTTTAAGTCTGGAATCTACATCTTTCACATTCTTCTTTAAATCTTGTACTTATACCGTTTTCTTCAGCCCTTCTATCTTCAGAGCATTGGCGCTAATCATTCCTTCAAGTGCATCAGCCCGAGTATTGATCAACGAGGAGAGTGTGGAAATGATGGCAGAGTCGGCCGGTAAGTAAAAAATTAATTATGGGTAGGACACTGGAAATCTGGCAATTAGATGTTTTAATGAAAATGATCTCAAACTTGATTTTTACCGCTATTTTGCAGGTACTCTGCCTTTGCACTGTCTGCAAAAAGTGAGATGTCACGCCAAGGCAAAAGGCAGTAACTTCCACAATATTTGGGTGCTGATCACCATTTACAGAATGATTATAGTAACATCTGTATAAAATCTAGTGATCATTGGCTAAGCTATAACATATAGTAATGTAATTCCGTTTTTTTTCTGACCGTAACAACCAGACAAAAAAATAAACGTGAGTGGATACCGTTTTGCAACCAATTTATTGCAATGTTCGCTAACATTAAAGGATGCAAGAAATACTTAGCCTATTGTTTTTACATCGAACCGAATGAAACTAGCTTAACCTTAGAACGACTTGTGGATTGATGTGAACGCCAGCAGGAATAATGCTCAGAATGATTGTGAATTAAACATCTCCGATGACGCTCATTGCAATGTTTTTTATCGAGTTACAAGAAAAGGTATGAAACAGATTTAATTGCGTACAGTAACTGATTTTATGTGATACGCTGTCATGGCATTCGACTCCTCACACGTGCAGAAGTGTGCAGCCCCAGACTGAGAGCTGGCATCTATGGTCCCAAAATTATCATATAAAACGTCATTTCAACCAAAAACAAAGTTATGTGTTTTGTCTTGGCACGGCAGCACTGCTGTCACCATAGACAGCTTCACCCACGTCCCGCCTTTTTGCCCATTTTCGATTATCCGGGAGATTATGACGTGCGGTGACGCGCTGCCAAGATACCAAGACACTTTAGGCTTCAAAAATGCTCTTCTGAACCCTACGAGTGACGTCACGGACACTACGTCCATGTTTTTTTACAGTCTGTGTTTTGGTAAACTTGGTCTTTTATTTTCAGTAAAATCAATTTAATACATTTTTGTTCAATAATATTTTTAGTTTTTTTTTGAGCAGATTTTATGATACTATGCAATAGTAGTTTTATAACATTTTTATGAAATATTTTTTTCCGTTAAAATTAATTAAACTCTGAGTCTCTTCATTTTTGGGTCACACTTGGTACTTGGTTTTTTGTTTTGGTTTGTTTATTTGTATATTTGTTTTTTTTAACAACATTTACAAATGTATTTGTAACAATATACAGATTTACACAGATATACAGAATACAATATACATATTTTTCTTAAGCATAACATTTACAGCAAGCCTGCAGTTTATGATGAAAAAGATCATCACTCATACAGATTGTTGTGGTTTGATGTGAACCTCTGTTTCGCTGCGTCACACGATCGTTCATCATTTCCTGCAGAGCTAAAGTCACAGCAGCGTCTTGTTTTCCCGCTATTTTGAGATGCTTGACTCTGTCTGTGATTGGTTGGAGGAGCTGGTGGCGGCACTGAGCAGAGAGAAAGCGCTGTGACTCGACTCCAGGCTGCTCATGGAGCCCCTGATACAAACACAACCACACACACCTTTACAGAAATCATCTGGCCTTTCAAATGATATTTGTAGATGGTGTGCTTTTTCAGTTTACCATGTTTCAATCGTATTTTAATGCTAAGCACTTTGCAATGCAATCATACAGACCTGAAGTCAGTGGAGCGCAGCACCTCTGTGAAATACATGATTCTGCATTTGTGTGAGGAGACCTGCAGAGATGCCAGAACATCATCTACACGCGGCCGACTGGAAGAAGTGCATGATGGGCTGCTGTAAAGACGCCATTGCAGGATGTAGAATCCAGGCCAGCGCGTCACATGAGATCCCTGATGGGACAGATGTGGATCAAAGAAAGAGAATCAGAGCAGAAAGAAGTGTGTCCATCTTCTGATCAGTGTGTTTTGTAGTGAAATATGAGCCATGTTGATGTTCCTGACAGGTTTCATGAGACTCACACACCTGTACGCTCTCTCCCTCTCGGCAGGTCAGGGCCGTCTCCACCATGCTGTAGTCTTGTCCGAGCATCCAGGATCTGTCGATGAGCTGGACGTTGTTTCCGGCAGGACAGGCGAGGTTGTGTGTGCTCAGAACGTCTCTTTTAACTGGCTGAGGAGCCCTTCTAGAGTGATAGATATTGAAGATCACGTCGCCTTTACACACATCAAAGTCCCACGTAATGACAGACGATACTTCTGTAATCTCTATCAGCACCTGGAAACAAATGAAGTGATTATTTAATAATTCATAACACACAGCGCTGAGCTCCATTCAGAATTTAATTTCAAACAGGATGCAAAGCTGTATTTCAAACTAGAAGTTACACAAGGAAGTATAAGTAATAGGACTTGAAAATAAAATGCAGATAACTGCTGTTTTAAGTACTTTAATTTTTTCACTATAGGCTACTATCACATTTGTACTCACAGCAGATGGAGTATTTCCAGAAACACTATATTAGTTATTTATCAAAGAAAGAAAAAAATAACAGCCATAATATTGACTATTGTAAATGCTGTGATACTGTGATGCTCAGAGACTGTTATTTCCTCCTCACATTGCTGATTTCACCATTAACTCTTCACCTGAACAGTTTATGTTGCTGTATATGGTCTCATTGTAATCCTTGACCATCAAAATATAGGGGTCGACATCACCTTTTCTCTGTTATCATGTTTGGTTCAGGAGATACGACACAAAATACATAATTTTGTTATGGCGGAAAGTAAAATGGTCGTAATGGCAACCACAAGGTTTTTTTGCGATGGCTCCATTTCTAACCTGTACAATTGTACCAAGTTTCGTGCTTTTATGAAAAAGTGAACATATCACCTCAAATTTTGCACATATCACCTGGACTAATATGATATTATTATTATTATTATTTGAAGTGCCACAGATACTTGTTTAAATGGCCATCATGCACTAAACGACTGAGCAGAACTAGACTAACAGTATTTGACTTTTACGCTGCATGTCTTCTTATAACCAACAGATGGCGCCAATCATCAACATACAGCATGTGTAATGAACATCGCACAGCTGAAGTAAACAGCAGCAGCTGTATATTGTTGAGTATCGTCTGTGGATGAGCTGTACCTCATGTGGAGCTCCCTTCAACACACTCGCGCTCTTGTAGATGGTTTCATTCCACAGTTTAACCTCCTCGCTTTCCAGCTCCTCAGCCGTACGGTACAGAGACTTGGGAACCAGACCCCCCTCAGGAACATCACACTGAGGTAAACAAGAGAAACACAGTTAGATTAGAGTGATATTAGATTGTTTTCATGCCTGTCTGAGTAAATCTACATCTACACGTGTCCTGTAAGTATTCTTTTAAAATATGTAATGTAGTACTCTTTTTAAAAGTATACAAAAGTGTTGTTTTTTCACAATTGTTTTACCGACTGAAATGCATTAGAGGAGTGTCTGTTTGACACAAACCACTCATAATGTGCACACATAAAACAATATTTAAATATAATTATGCAAATCATTATTTGAGAATGACTTGCTGGTCTAAAAAAGGCACGTGACATATCACTTTTAAACAAATGATGCACAGATCTGCCTGACGTTCCAGCTTGGTGAACCCACTGGTATCTGAAAGTGTCTTAACCAATCCAAGAATTTAAACATGTCAGATCTCACTAACAACAGACTCACCAGAGCGTCTCCTCCTAAGAAGTCAGGGATGAAGTCTCTGTTGATGTAGTCTACCAGACCTCCAGGACCCTGGTAGTCATTCCCTGCATAGATGAGAAACTTCTTCCGCGTGTTTTCGTCAATAAATTGACTCACCTGACCGCAGAACAGGGTGCAACAGAAATCAGCGGGTCATTTTTCATTAGCACTGCTAACAAAGGCCCAGGCAAGCATGACATTTACAGAAGCCTGGCAATTAAGAAAGGCACCACGCTGACATGACATTTAACTTTGAAGGGTCAATGTGTATACAGAACAATTTACAACCATTAAATGAAGACTGAGTGTGTGCTTATCTCAGTCTTTCCCAATATCGTGAACTATTTGTTAACATTCTTTGTATGTGCTAAGTGTGTCACAATTGTGAAATCTTATGTTTGTGTGTGTGTTTACCAAAGTCCAGAGCACAGGAAACACTCTGGGTGCTCTCAGTATGAGGAGACGGCCCAGTGTTTCAGGGTAGTTGGCTCCTACAAGCTCTATCATCCTCAGCAAGGCTTTGATTCCCGGTCTCCACAGATGCCTCATATTTAACCCCTCAAGATCCACCAGACATGTCCAACAACTACAGAACACAAACACAGAAGTAATTATTACTTATCAGGGTAGAGACATCACATAAAACACATAGTATGTGTGACCACCAAGAACTGATTCTTATTCACATCAGTTCCATTTAGAAGTTTGATATAAGTGGAGTTGGAATTGGAACCAAAGTCATACAATTCATTTTACTCCCATGCTGTACATACATGACTGGTTTGGACATGTCTTCTTAAGTACCTGATTGGTTTTCCAAATGTTTTGGTGTTCTCTTCACAGTGTCTGAGACCTTCCTCATTGATGGACAGCACCTGAAGGTTGGACCAAAGGTGAAGGGGGTCAGTGAATATAATAATTTTATTGAATTTAGTTAACTGGCTCCACTGGTGTAGTCACCACCTTTATTTCTGTAGTGCTATATACAATAAAGATTGTTTTGAAGTAGCTTTACAGTGATAAACAAAAAAATAGCAATTCAATGACACAAACACAGATCAATTTGGTCAAACTTTATTTTAAGGTCCAATTCTCACCATTAACAAACCATTAACTAAGATTTTTGCTTTAATAAACTCCTAATTTGCTGCTTAATATTTTGTAAGGTAGTTGTTAAGTTTAGGGTATTGTAGGATTAGGGATGTAGAATATGGGCATGCAGAATATGTGCTTTATAATACTAATAAACAACCAAAAAAGCTAGTAATATGCATGCTAATAAGCAAATAGTTAATAGAGAATTGGTTCTATACTAAAGTGTACAATTCATATTCTGCTGTAAAGCAGCTCTAAAAAAGACAACAGTAAACAGTCCATTTGTGTAGTATGGTTTCTCTCAAGGTTTGTTTCTCCCGCTATCACCAAATTAAAATTTTTCATTTCTTGCAACAGTCACCCAGGCTTGCTCACTGTGGGATTAAAGTATTATGTACTTTTTAGAAATTTCCCATTTAAACATCTTCACGGAGTAAAGATATGAGTAATTTTCAATCACAAGAAAGGATCGATATAGTACTTGTCTAAAATGAGAGATGTTACTAACTGAAATCAAAGCCACACCCTACATTACTCAACATTGTCAGTTAAATGGCTAATAAAATTGCAAAATTACAAACATAACAGTATGACTTTCTGTAAAGCTGCTTCGAAACTCTGTGTATTGTGAAGAGTGATGTGGAACTTGTCGAACTCTTACATGTCTCAGAAGGTTCTCATCTCCCAGCACCCGCACTAAACCTTTGGTGTCCATTTGTCCAAGTCGAAGGATATAAAGAGGACGTCCATCTACAAAATACACACACAAGCAAGCACATAACCACACAGATTTCTGCTTCTTTACTATTAATACATCCTTATCAAAAACACTTCGCTTAGATACATATTTTGATCAGTTTCAAACTCATCAAAGCACAGGAGTAACACGCATCCTGGTTTAAGAGGCTCTCCATTAGTTCTATGTCACACAGCCATGTTTAAAGTCAATTTAAACATATAGTAGAGACAGACCTTTGTCATGGTGGTGCCAGCCTCCTGTGTAGTAGTCCTGCAGGAGCTGTGGACACTGCCATGTGTCCAACAGGAAGTCTATTTGATGCAGCTTCCTCCATGTGAGCGTCTGGCACAAAGCCTCTTTGGCCTTTTCCAGATTAAAGTCCCGTGAGCGCAGGAAACGCAGCACATGCTGATCTTTAGGGATCTAAAGTGATTCATATATAATTAAGTAATAATTCCATTAATCAAATCAAATCATAAATCAGTCTAATATGCTGATTAGCAGTTCAAGAAACACTTAATATTATCAGTGTTGAAAACGTCTCCAGGTTACGAATGTAACCATAGTTCCCCGAGGGAACGAGACACTGCGTCAGAAATGCTTTGTGAACGCCCCCAGCGTGACCATGCTCTGAATCACATACGAAATCAGTCCAATAGATGGGCGAGAAATCACGGGCGGGTGACGTAATGACCAGAAAGCTATAAAAGCACGTGTGTGGAAATGGCGGTCAGCTTCTAGGAATGAAGCAGCAAGTGGCTCACAGGGAGATGCCAAAGTATGCACACTGAGACGCAGGTGTTGTAACTAGGGTGTTGTCTGCCCAAGGATGGCCACGACCCGTAGACTTTCAAGGGGAGGGGTAACCCTGCAGAGAAGAAAACGGCCAGAAACGGGCCTGCAGAAACTCCAGCACTGTACCAACTGGGCAGTAAATTGGGTCGAGCTGGGCCCCTCCCCCCCAGGGGCACAACCACGATTCCACGATCAGGCGGGGGTGAAGGATAGTACCCCTGCCTGTGAGAGAGATCCCTCCTGACGAATTCCCATGGAGCTGTCGTGAGAAGGGGAAAATCAGGTACAAGAAACATACTAGACGGCAGAACGGGCTACTAACCGTTAGACGGACCCGTCCCCGGCACACTCTCTCCAGAAACTTCCCGTGGAGCAGAAGCGATCGCGCGAGAAAAAGGCATAGACGAAGCCTCAGCCCTGTGTACCATAGCAGCAGGAAAGAGAGGGCTGGATGCGTCAGAGGGAGAACCAGAGGGGACAGTGCAATGTCATTTGAGTCGAAAACAGGTCCACCTGGGCCTGGCCAAAAACTCTCCATCCACCTCGGGGTGAAGCATCCATTCCTCGGGTCTCGGCCCCTGCCTCGACAGGATGTCTGCCTCCAAATTGAGATGCCCAGGGATGTAAACTCCTCTCAGCGAGAGACGTTTGCCCTGGGACCACACAAGAATCTGGTACGCTAGTTTGTACAAACGACGTGAACGCAGACCTCCCTGGTGGTTGATATAAAAAAACACGCTGTGTTGTCGGTGCGCACCAACATATGGTGATCTCTTAGGTCCGGGAGGAAGTGTCTCAATGCTAGAAACAAGGCCAGCATCTCCAGGCAGTTGAAGTGCTACGTGAGATGGTGGCCGCTCCACAGACTGTGGGCAGGGTGGCCACTCATGACCGCATCCCAACCTGTGAGGGACGTGTCCGTCGCTAGCATTACGCGGAGACAAGGAGCTCCCAGCACCGGGCCCAAAAGACAAGAACCAAGGTACTACACTTATGTATAAGGCAAGTAGGCATCGACGCGTGACCTGAGCATGCGGCAGCGTTTCCCTCAGGGGCGAACCACCTTGGTCTTGAGCACCAATGTAGGGTTCAGGTACAGCAGGGCAAACGGGATCACGTTGGACGCGTGCTATTCAGAACCCACAGCAGTTTTCTGGAAATGGACAGTGAGTGTAACCGGGTCTTCTCACACTCTGTCGACTGCAGGAGGAGGATTTGATTCGAAAAACCGCGGGCAGGGAGGACAAAACGCTGCCTGCATTGTGGTCGAATCACACACCACACCCAGATAAGTAGTTCTCTGTACTGGAAAGAGCACACTTTTCTTGGCGTTAAGTCTAAACCCCAGCTCTTACAAGTGAGCGTGAAAGACATCTCGGTGCTGAACCGCCATCTGCTCAGATTGAGCTAATATGAACCAATCATCGATGTGGTTGAGTATATGGATGCCCTGGAGTCACAGACGAGCCAGAGCAGCATCCACACACCTCATGAAAGTGCGGGGTGAGAGTGCAAGGCAGAAAGGAAGAACCCGGTAAGCAAACTCAGGAATTCCCAACTTTTTGGGCGATGAAAGTAACGGCTGTAGAACCCAGACGCTCGTTCTATGGCCCCCTTCCTCAAGAGAGTATCTTCTTCTTGTTCCATTACCAGAGCTTGCTCGGGGCCCACCATGGCCCCGTTGAAATGAGGCGGAGAAGAACCGAACTGATTCGTTAGCCTCTTTCTACAGTGTGCAGGACCAACTGAGACACATTTGGCAGAAGTTTCCACGCTGCCAAAAAGGTCTACTAAGGGAATCAGTTCTCAAGGCTTTGGAGATAAGGATAATGAGATCTCTGGTTGTAATCGCGTGGCGCGGTCGGTTTTGCCTGGAAGCGGCCAAACTGGCAGGGAGACCGACCGAAACTAGCTGGCTTCTAGAAACATCCGAAGAGGTTTTAGCGTGCCTCTGTAGTACCGCTACGTTTCGGGTGGTGACTGAGACAGCACTCGCCGGAGACCGCTGCGCCTGCACAAGCACCGTAGGTGGCAGCGTTGGCAACGATCTCCTGAGCGCACTGAGGAGAGACGGGCATCGTATAATGTGGTGTACACTGCTCTTCCCCAGAGGGGCCTGCCCTCCGAAGTCCTGAGCCATGGCATTTTTTTCCCCCCCAGGACTATCTAAGATGAAGTATCATATTGAAACGGGACATCTCGAACCGCATCCTCTTCTAGGAAGATTAGATGAGAACCAGAGGCATGCTCAGGGCAGGACCAAATGCAATGAGCACATGCTTGGTAGGGGCTTGAACGTCGGTGAAGGTCCTCCTCAAAGCGAGACTTTCCGAGAGCGAACCTCAAGGCAGTAACAAATCGCTCGCCATGCAGGCAGCTCCTTGAGAGCTGACTCTGCGTGTTTTGCTCCAAAGCAGACAACACACAAACTGTGTGTGTCCCCACCCGCACGGGCAGGGAGGAACACACAGCCTAAATACTGTCTGCTCTCGCCCAAATGCTTCTTTTTGCTGAAGCTTGGCATAATCGAGCTTATAAGTGGACAAACAACACTAAATAAGACTCACAACAAATAGCGACTGACACAGACACAGAGTGCTTGCTGAATGACAGAAGCTGCCGCTGTTTCCACCGCACATGCTTTTATAGCTTTTATCGCAACGTCACCCGCCCATGACGTCTCGCCCATCTATTGGACTGATTTTATATGTGATTCAGAGCATGGTCACGCTGGGGGGGTTCCCAACGCATTTCCGACGCAGCTCGAGTTCCTGAAAAGGGAAATGTTGGGCTCCTTGCTGTTTTGAAAACATTATTTATTTGAAATTCAGAATTTTGTGACTTTTGATCAAGTGATGCAATTGAACGCATCCTTGCTGAAATAAAAAAATTTAATTTACTTTCCGTTTCATTTTAGATGTGCACTCACGTCGCCTTTGTGTGTTCTTGCAGCCATTGCGTAGGCGAATGAAAGACAGCTTCTGGAAAGGGGTCAGCTTTCCCGAGATACACGGAGATGTAGGCTGACATCTACCTTGTCTTGTGAACAACACACAACCAACCAACCAGTTGAGCCACGTTGTCAGAGCTCATTGGCTATTTTCAATACACGAGCAATTTTTCTGCTTGATGTATAATGGAATAAGCCAGCAACCTGCTAACACAAAATCTATTGGAAATCAAATAGTGCTTGGATACCCTGTGCGGTTTGGTGCGGATTACTGCAAAGAATGTCACAATAACCTAAGCGGTTTCTTTCAGTTGGGACAGCGTTCAGGCAATAGACAGCAAGTCCAGCTACTTGATTTTGTTGATGGTGAAATATATTTCATTCCTCCTCCAACATTTTATAGTTATGGATCACATAGTGAGAACTTATGATTCATCTTAACCATCCGGTGAGCCTGGCAGCGAAGTCCATGGAGCGGGGTGAGATCTACTGCGCATGCGGGATAGTCTGGCTGAGCTGATCAGGCAGGGCATGAGACGGGTGGGGTGTAGCCTCTCACATCTTTTGGGGTGTCATCCCCACACCGGGGGTTGGAGGGTGGGGGGCAGGGGAGGAGGGTGCCCAGCGGCGGCAGACGTTGGGTTATGCCCTCTTCCTCGAAGGTGTTTGAGGGTGATTCCGATAGCGCTGTTCCATATGTGGATGAGCCAGGGCACCACCCACCCACCTCCCCCCCCCAACCCCGAGGAGACCGAGAATAGAAAGAGAGAAATAGAGAGTGATACAAGAGTTTACAGAAATAAAACAAGCAAACACTGGCTTTAGGTTCACAGACACATGAAAACATACTCTTACACGCAAGTCAGTATAACAACAAAACAGATCCTCATAATAGACATAAAGGAAGCAGGAAGGGGGCCTTGAAAAAAAAGCAATAAGAAACTTGTCAGGCCAGTCGCTATGACTGTCTGGATGTAGATAAAGTAAACATATATTCAGTGAAATAATAATAAAATAGAATGTTTCAGATGTTTTAGTGTTAATGTTTACTTGTTCTTGAAAAAAACTGTTCAAGCGGTCCAGATCTTTTGTACAAAGAGGACAGAGTGACGGAAAAAAAAATGTTTGCAATTTTTTTTGCAATGCTTTTGCAATTTTATTTAATTTTTTGGAATATTTGTTTCTGGAATATTACTATGGGGTGTGTATATATATATATATTATATATATATAATATATAATATATATATAATATAAATACTGTATATTAGTGCTGTCAAAGAATTAATCGGGATTAATCACATCCAAATAACGTTTTTGTGTGGTATACCTGTGAATATTATATGTATATATAAATCCAAACACTGTGTTATATGTAAGGAAAAATGTAGTTATTTGGTTTATATTAAATATATTTATATATAATATAAATAATATTAATATAAATATATACTTGTAAATATTTTCAAAATATATTCTGTTTGTGTGTGTATTTATATGTACATAATTATTATATACACAGTACACAGATATATTATGTAAATAAAAACATTTATTTTGGATGTGATTAATTGTGATTAATCGTTTCACAGCACTAATATTGCTTTTGTTAATTGTTTAATAAATAAAAATAAAACAAATAGAATACAAAAAGATTAAAGAAGCTAGTGTTTTTTCTTTCAAGAAAACAAGCAGTTAGTAAATAAATAGAGTGCAAGTCTAAAAGGAACAAGTTTTTTTTAAGAATAGAATTATAATAGAGTGTGCTAGATTTAGAGGGTCAAATAAAGGTGGAACAGGTGTGTGTTTAGTCGTTTCTTGAAGATGGCTAAGGATTCTGCTGCTTGGATTGAGTTGGGCAGGTTTTACGAGTGAATGCAAAGTTTCTCAGCGGAATGCAAAAGTTTAGCAAGTGAATGTTTATTTACTTGTTCTTGACAAAACTGTTGAAGTTGTCCAGATAACGTTCTTTTTTTGTTTTGTACACAGACCCTGAAAGGTCAGGGTAATGAAACATAATGAGATGGGGAAGAAATAAAAGGGAAAAAAAAAAATAGTATATATATATTATATTACTATATTTGCAATGCCTTGTTTTCATTGCTTTTGCATCATTCATGAGAAAACGTTGCCCTCTCTTGCGAAACGTTTTGCCAAGGCAACCACAGAAACGGTGAGGGCACTACTACAGATGTGATGAACTTTACCAAACACAGGGTCTCAAAGAAGCGAATACTTTTGACAACACAAATCCTCTCATGTTCAAAAGAGAGATGTGACTCCACAAGTTTTGCAATGAATGTCAAAGGTTTCTTTGGCAACATGCCACGTTTTGCAAGTGAACTAAATTTTTAGGTGGATAAATGGCATTGAAAAATTATTTTCCTCTCAGGGTATTATTGTAGGGTTTCTCAATAACCTTACCAAGGAGTTCCACTATTTTTGGTTGAAATGAAATAATTTCTGCTTCAAAGAATAATTAAGCATATTTTTGGGTATTTTGTCATATATTGTGAAAACTGTGAATAAATTTTTACTAACAAAATTGTCTCATTTGTCAAACACACACAACAACAATTGCATGTGGTTAAGGGGACTCCCCATAGGCGTAATGGTTTTTATACTGTACAAACTGTATTTTATATCTAACCCTACCCCTAAACCTACCCCTTACAGAAAACTACTGGCAATTTTTGAATTTCATAAAACACCGTTTTGTATGTGTTTTAAGCCTTTTGTTTTACGGGGACAAAGGAAGTGTCCTCATAAACCATTTGTACGTTGTAGTACCCATGTCATTATAAACATTTGTGTCCTCATAAACCATATATACCATATATTTGATTGTCCTCATTTGTAAGTCGCTTTGGATAAAAGCGTCTGCTAAATGAGTAAATGTAAATGTAATATACCAGTACACACACACCTTTTTAATACTGGTGGCGTACTGCTTCATTGCAATCTTTTCTGCTGTGCTCTCAAACCCGAAAAAGGATTTGATGTCCATGCTGGCAGACTGCTCAAAACAGGTCCAGTCTTCATTCTCCGGGTGAACCTGAAGAGGGAATGCATAAACATCAGGATCCCTCGTAAACCAGCTAACACATAAACGTGTCCATAAGTGAGAGAGAAACGGCAGGATGTGGCTTCAGACCGTGTAGCAGCAGTGCTCATAGACGTTGACTCTGCTGGAGAAGGACTCATTATAGGCCTCAATGTGCAGAGTTCTCTCTCTTCGGTTTAAAGAGTTCTTCTGGATGAAATACATGTACTCCACTCCTGCAATCTGAACAAAGAGTTATGTGTCAAAATCACCACCTAATATTGGTAAGTTTTAATGGCTTAATGTGATAGTTCATGCAAAAACAATCATTCTGTCATCATTTACTCCATCTCATGTTGTCGCAAACCCATAGGAATTTAGTTTTTTCTTCGGAACAAAAATAAAGATAGTTTTAAAATGATCTTATATTCAGTTATTTACAGTCTAAATATTTTAAAATTTTCAAGTATGCTCAATGATGGAATTTGTCATTATGGGCTTGTAAAAAAATGTAATACCCTCTTTAGAAGCCGAGGGGCCTCAACATCCATGGTACATCTACGCTCAATCACTTGGGATGCCCCATCCTCACTATGACACTCACTAATGATGACACTGTTCACAAACATGGGTATCAGCGGACAGTTTGGGAATCTTCTCTCATAGGCCTATGGAAGAAAAAAGATGAGAAAGTGTGAGAAAGGAAAAAAAAGGTGAAAGAATTTCAGAGAAATGAATGGTAAAAAGATACAACACTGAACAATTTGCAAGATAGAAATGGTGATAATTTTTGCACACAGTGCAGTGTTCTTAAAAATATGCTTTTTCCACTTCACCTTGTGCAAATTACCCTCGTATAGCTTATGTATGCTCTTGAAAACAGAACACAGGTCTTGTGATATGTTATTGCTTTAGTTGACTTAGCTCATATGACCGGATTACCAAGTAAAATATGTCACATGAAGTCTTAAGTCAACTATCCAAATTAACCACATGTATGCCTGTCAATATTTACTCCCTAATCTCTCACCTTTTAAAGTTCTCGCTATGAGAAGTCATAGGACTTATGCTAAGTAGGGCTGGGCGATTTGGCCGATTCTCAATTTTTTAAGATTTTTAAATAGTCAACTTAAAAATGTAACTACAACATGATTCAAACATCTTTTTCTTTATTAACCCTCTAGTTAAAAAAAAATTATATTCCAAGTGCACCACACATGAAGTTGTCAACATGATGTAAATATTTCGCGATATGAGCGCGTCACACGTGAGCGGTTAATTACATGCGCCGACATGCGGTTGGATTGTTCTTTTCTCTTTACTGTTATCACCGTCATATTGTCAAAGTGTCTAATTCTGACATTTGGTAATATTGCGATTCCTCGATTTCAAAAAAATAAATTGCTGGGGGCACAAAACATGACACTTTACATTGGTTAAACGATTTAAATCGGAAAAAAAAAAGCAGTTGTGGCCTTCCGTCTGATTGCCACCAGAGGTCGCCCTTCCATTACATTGACTCTCCCATTACACACACTGTTATATGTCACCCTGGACTACATTTCCCATGCTCATTGCACTAATCACAAGCTCACCTGAAACCAATCACACACAGCTGCTACCAATAACACACACTATATAAATCAGTTCCACACCACCATTCAATACTGAGTATTGTCTAGCATTTATTGCTCTCCAAGTGATAGATACATTACGGAGGCCATTCCGAGTTTTCTGAGTCAAAGTCTAGTTTAATCCTGTTTATTACTTAGTCATTTGGGTCTTCATCCTTGCCTGTTATCTAATTTTGTCTGATCTCTGCCTGCCCTGAAGTATATCAGCTGTCTTGGAT
>JADLZN010005267.1:0-69917 GCA_018155175.1 Sinocyclocheilus anophthalmus | reverse complement strand
CTTTCTGTGCTCCGATGTAATTGGAGAATCTCTGGATGGCCCATACAGTACAGAGCAGGGCTTTCTCACAGTCTGAGTATTTGCACTCTGGGGGAAGAAGAGTCTTGCTGGCATATGCGACCACTCTTTTGTCCTGGTCATGCCGTTGGTATATACCATCGCTGAGGCAGTGGCTGGAAAATCATCGTCCAATTAGAACTCCTTCTGTGGATCTGGGTAAGCCAGACATGGAGCAATGCACAGATGTTGGTTCAGCTCATTCATGGCATTTTGCTGTTCGTCTGTCCAGGCGAAGGGGCAGTCCTTTTTTAGAAGGGCAGTGAGAGGGCTTGCAATGTCTGAATAGTTCTCAATGAACTGCCTTGAAATAGTTGCACACGCCTAGAAAACTTCGGAGTTCCGAGACATTGGCAGGTGGTTTAATGTTCTGAATGGCCTGGATTCGGCTGGTTTGTGGCTCAATACCTTGTGGTCCGATGAGTATGCCCACGTAATTGACCTTGGTTTTGCACCATTGTCCTTTGTGGAGGGCAATCTTGGCACCGGCGGTGGTCAGTTGGTGCAGGACGTGGTCAATTTCTTTCAGGTGATCGGTCACCGTCGTGTGTTTCATCAGAAGGTCGTCAACATATATTAAGTTCCCTCTTACCCTGGCATCCGGGCATGCTTTGTTGAGGAAGATGTTAAATTCGGCTGGTGAGTTGGCATAGCCGAATGGGCACCTGGTGAAGGTGTACTGCCGATTGCTAAAGGTGAAAGCCAGCTTGTGTTGGTCATCTGGATGCACTGGTATAGTCCAAAATCCTGAGGCCACATCAAGAGTGGAGAAGATTGTGGCTCCTCTGATTCTTGGTATCTCCTGTTCCAGCTGGGTCATCGGCCATCGCGACAATGGCACCTGTTGATTCAGTTTCCTATAGTCGATGGTCGGCCGCCACTTGCCGTTTGATTGATGACAATAGAGTTGATGATCTGCCTTACGGGTTCGTACTATTCCAGGGGGATCTTGTATTGCTTGACAAAAGTGGGGGGAGCTTTTGGGTGCGTTGGGACACGCACAACATGGAGGTTAGTGAGGCCACAATCTAAAGAGTCCTTGGCAAATGATTCCTTGTATTTGTAAAGGACTTGACGGAGTTTGTGGCGGTCTGCATCCTCCTGTATGGCATCAGCATCTTTCAGAATTTGCTGGACTTGTGTCTCAAAATCTGGGTATGGCTCTGCTGTCGTTAATTCCTCTGTGCTGTGGGCGGTCAGAGGTGCAGTCGCGCTGTCATTTATGCAGGTGGAGTGGTTAGAGACCGTGTACACGGCAAAGTGTTGGTCTTCTGTTAGTTCTGTTCTACACACCTGCTCCTTGACCACTGGCATGACTTAGGTTATGGTGATGATCTTGAAGGGTTCTGTTAACACTGTGTGGCCTGAGCTTTCTTCTGGAATCATTGGATCTGAGATGGGTCCAATTATTGGTAGAATTAGTTCAAAGTCATGAAAGTCATAACTCACTAGCCAACCCAGACGGTACGCCTTAGGCACTCTGACATCCGTTGCCATGCAGTTATTGAACAAGATGTAGGTTGCCCGAGATGTCACTTAAACGAGGGTTGTGGCTTCCAAAGTGAGGCCCAGTTCCCCACATTCGGGTGAAGGTTGGAAGAAGCCTAGGGTGTGACTGAGAGTTTGGCCGCTTCGCAGGTTGAGTCGAACAGCGACCCCTTTGGGGTAAGCTGGTTCTACAGTCTCTTTTTCATTGATTAGCGTGCAGGCCTCAGGGATGGTTTGGCCTTACAGGAGGTTCTCATGGTTGACAGGAACTGTGGGTGACTGTGAGGTCATTGGAGCCCATATCACTTCATTGATCATGTCCACGTGAGCCCTGAGGTGAATCAGAATGTCCGCTCCGATGTAGACATCATGCGGTGCGTCTGTAAGGACCAGGAAGTAATGGGTTAGACACCTGTCATTCCACCTCAAGTTCAAGGCACAGGTGCCCTTGGCAGTCACCATAGCTGATGGACAGGGATTCAAGGGGAATCATGTGTGTGCTTGTTAGCAAAAGGAATGTTCGTTGTGTGCTGTTTGAGAGCATTGAACTGTGAGAGGCTGATGGCTGAATTGTCTGCCCACAGTGCTAGTATGGGGTCTGTTGTTGTGACATCGTTCAGTTGTAAGCCCCCCTTAACGTGGGGTCCGTATGTGTCAGAGTCTTTGGCTAACTGGAAAGTACAGAGCAGCGACCTTGAACTTTGCTCTTGGGACGAGACGTTCCCGCGGCTGGCGGCGAGATTTCCCGCGACCTTTGTGACCTGACAGTCTGTCTGGGGTGGTCTTGGTGACTGAGGAGGCAGAGGTTCTCGCACTTGAGCCCAGATTTTCAGTTGTTTAAAATCTAGCAATGGTTCAAAGCGATCTAGCAGGTCTTTGCCAATGAGGAGAGGATATGTGTCACATGGAGAAATGTACACAGGGTGCACAAAGTTCATAGGGCCGATGGTCAGGTGAATTGGAGCTACCTGTTCAAGTTGAACCTCATTTTGGCTGTAGGATTGCACATTCAGCACACATTTCTGATACTTAAGAGTTCGATTCTGTCTCTTGGCTTCACTTTGAAGTCTGTCAAAAAGTTGGCTTGACATTAACGTGAGGTCAGCTCCAGTGTCCAATAGGGCCTCCAGCCTCAACTCATTTTCTAATGTGATGGCCAGGTAGAGTTTTTTGGCCACCCCCCTTTCGATTAGGTTTCCTAGGAGTCTCGGCACTGGGGCTTGTGTGATGACTGGCAAGCAGTCAGAGCTGGTCTTGTGTGGCTCGTCAGGGAGGCAGACCACCAAAACCGCGCTTTCTGGTACTTTGCGGTCCTGGCTGGAGGTGTGTTGCGGGATGTTGGCTGGTTCTGGCGGTTCCACCGTCAGCTGAGGTGGTTGAGTGATGTCACCACTTGGTGATGAGATATCTGGTTCTGTGGTTAACAGTGGATTAGCAGTGATCTGGTTGGGAAGTTCATTTTGAGGGGACTCTGAGTGGGTGTTGGGGTCAGAGCTAATGCTTAGTCATAGCTGGTCTGACTCATCCCTTTTCTTTTCCTTATGGTGCTTTTCTTGGAGGAGTTCCTTTAAAAGTCTCATGATCTCTGCTGATTCAGATGTAGCTTTCTGGTTCTGTTCTGTGGATGGTTTATATTTGGGCCTGTCTAGGGCCTGTTGAGAGGGGTTCTGCTGCTGGCAGTCCGAGCTCGGTGCTTGTGTCTGTGAGTATCGGTTCCCCTTGGGCCGTCTCTTGGCTTCCCATGTGGCTCCACCCCTTCGGTTGAGGGGTGGTTGTGACCTGTCCCAGGATCTCTCGGGCCGCTCATACTGGTGCTTAGGACGGGCACCACCATGGCCATGCTGCTCTCTGCTGGTTGGGAAGGACCTTGACATTTTGTTGACAGGTTTGTCAGTGTGGCTTGTCTCGGCGCCCTCTAGAGCAAGTTCAGATCTCTGATTAGTGACAGGATAGATTGTGTTTTTTTTTCCTGTCTTTTCAGAAGCAGTCTTTTTTTAACATAGGCCTTGTGGGCCAAATCTCGCAGCTGTTGGGTGGACATAGTCCGTGGGCAAGCCAGAACCCCCAAGTGGTGGCTCACTGTTGGGTGCAGGTTCCGGAGAAACAGAGTTTTGAAGTTGAAATCCTGTTCCATTCCTGGCTCGTTTCGTGCTCCGAAGTAGGCCTGTCTGAGCCTGTTGTAGTAAGCCTGTGTGGTTTCCTGTCTGCCCTGTTTAAGGTCCATGGCAGTAATCAGTCCTTGCTCTGACTCTGGGTCAGAGAACTCCTTAATCAGAGCCTGCTGCATTTGCTGGTAATCCCCTTCGACCGTTTCTGGCTGCCTGTCTAGAAAGCTCCTCACCTCACGGCTGGCGGTGATTCGGAGCAGATAGTCTGTCTCTTGTGGTAACATTGGCAACAGTTTGCAAGTGAAAGTCAATGTCTTTTAAGTAGGCGTGCACATCGTGGCCCCCTGCAGGGTTTGGAGTGAAAGTGGGAATGTTTCTAGCCAGCTTATCCAATTTTTAGGTGACACGCCGTGACTGGAAGACAGCCTTTGAAAAGGCTCCCACCCCCTTGCTGCTGCTGGGGGTTCAGGGATGCTGGCAGGTGATGTCTTGAGCAGTGGGCTCTCACCCCCCTTTCGAACTGGAAACCCTTGACTAGCTGGTATCAATCTGCTGGTTAGGGGAAATTCTGTGTTGTGCATTTCCCTTTCAGAGTCACTTTGCAGTCTATATGCATATTTAAGCTCTCGGTGAACCGTATCAAGTTCGTCTTTTAAATAGTCTCTTTGTTGGACCAAGGCACTGACTTCAGCCCGTGAACTTTGCAGGTGGCCTTCGCTGGCCTTGGCCCTAGCATCTCTCTCTTTGAGTTCAGTCTCTGCTCTCATCAGGAGAGCCTCGGCTCGCTGAAGTTTTTCACTTAGTTGCTCTCTGGTGTCCTTTTCCCACTGCTCTCGGCGTGTTGTGTCTACACGGAGATCAGTTAAGGCTTTCTGGAGTCTCTCTACTTCCTCCTGCAGCTCTGGGTCCTTTTCATCCGCCGTCCTGTGCTGGTGCTGAGTCTCCGACGTTAGCTGGTCCAGTTGACTTTGAGCAAGCACCAGGTTTCTCTGAGCCTCCTCAGCCTGGAGCTTCAGCGCTGCTGCTTCCTGTTCCATGCGGGAGGTGCTTGTTTCTCCCAGCTTTGCCTGAGCGAGGAGGTTGTGGGCGAGGGGCCCGATGATCTTGGTGAGATCTTGTGGCTGTAGTCCTGTGTCGGATCATGTGAAATCAGGGTGCTCAGGTTGTCGTCGAGCTGTTCCCGGCTCAGGTGCTGCAGGCCGCCGGCGGCTTCAGACAGGTGTACCGGTTTGGCACTCAGCCATGACTCTAGTCTATCCCAGGTGTGCATCATGCTGTATGATCGAGACCGTGCTGGCTCACTGGTGAGAGAGAGGGAGAGATAGAGAGAGAGAGAGGGAGAGGGCCAGCCGAAAAGGCCAATGGCAAGTATTTACGGCGTAACAGGCTGCGATTAAGTAATTAATTGTTCTATGCCGTTCTGCTTGGACACAACGTTTAGACCATGGTTGCGGATGACAGACACCTGTTATCTCGGGTCGAAATGGCGAGTGTTTCTAATTGTTGTGGGTGGCGGCCCCGAAGGATCTCACTTCAGATTGTTGACCAGCCGTGATCGTCTAAATAACTTTGGCATCTTGGGTCGTCAATCTATTACTCAGCTTTCTTTGATGATTTCTCAAAGGTTCGGTCTCTAGGCAAACAAAACAGAACAAAATTAAAAACAAACAAACCAACAAATCAAAACACAGAGAGATAGAGGAGAGAGCAGGTTTAAGCCTTTTACTGCTGTTAGGGGTTATGACAACTGGATGGGTTAGTATTCTATGGCTAGGCTTAGTGATGGATTGAGGTGATTCTGTCTGGATCCCGTGGCAGCTCACTGTGATCCGTCGTGGAGGCAACTGTCACTTCACCAATTAAGCACTAGAGGGAGTGTTACCTGTAGGTAAACAAAAATGGCTAGATTACAGAAATTTACTTTAAATTTGAATTCAAACACAGTTTAAACTAAAATTTAAATAAGTGAGTGGTAAAGTGAGAGAGAGTGAGAGAGAACCCTGGATTCACAAACAACAATATTATATATATATAATAATATATAATAGATAGATAGAATGTTTTTTTTTTTTTCAAATAAAATAAAATAAAAAAAATAATAAAAAAAATAAAAATAAAATAAAAAAAATAATAAAATAAATAAAAGGCCAAGATAAACAAACTAACCAAAATTATAAAAAGTCATAGAAAGATAATAAAGTAAAACAAAATTATTACTGGATATGAAGACTAATAAAACACGAAATAAAACAATCCAATTATCAATCAAACTAAAAAAAAAAAAAAGCGGTACAAGAATGACCGGAATGGGACTTTAAACGCAAACAAATTAGAGTACCAAGTCGAACTAGCAGAGAATGCCCACAAGGGGGAGTCGGTGCGCTGAAAACAGGAAGGCAGAAAGAGTTCACGAAATGTTAAGATACTTAAACAGCCTGCCCTCTAGCGTTAGTTTAAGGTACTGTGCCTTAACTCTAACGTGCTTGAACTGAAAACGTTTAGAGACTATTCTCCTTTTCAAACGGAGCTTTACTGCAGTTATCACAAGAACACAAAGTCCAATCCCAACAGATTCTATCATCTGCGCAACTTAACTGCACAATGTGTGTGTAGCAGGATCTCTTCGCTGCCCGTACACACATAAATATTATGAACAACAGGGTTTCTTCACTGTTGTTATACACATTTCACTTGATCAATGTTTTAAAAAAACTCCCATTTACATTTCAATCAGTCTACTGGCTCGCAGTGTTTTTATGATCAAATCTTTATTGGGTGACGCATTAGATAGCTACTCTAACGGTTAAACCTAAGGGAGTTAGATCGTCTAGTTAAATGAAATTGGAACTTCGCAATGCCTTTAATCTCGCTATACTAGCAAAATAAGGCCTTTACACGAATAAAGAGGAGCATCCGCGCAAATCTATCTATTTTTATCCCCAACCAAAAAAAAAGCCAGGAAGAGTTCTTCGTTCCAACCAGCGATTTTGATAATATTAAAAAAATGTACTGCAAAGAGATTTCTTCGTCTTTAGAGAACAATTTTAATATTATAAACTGCAGTTTACTTTAATATTTTACAGTGACTAAATGTTAGACATATAGAGGCTGTTAAAATACAGTACTGGAGTTGGCTCTTAACCATCCAACCAAAAGAGTGAGTTCGCGCTGCGTCTCACTCTGCGCGCATAATATACAAACACAAATAAATTGATACTGTTTGTTCACAAACCAAGTTTGAATGTTGCCCGCGTATCCACCAAAACTGTAATGTTTTTATTATTATTATTAGCTCTAAAAAGGGAATTTTTTATGACGAATTATAACTGGTTATGATTCATAATAATTATTTAGATTATTTCTTCGAATTAACTGTAGCAGAATCAATATTACAATTATTTGATCTGTCCGTCCACCGAGCAGACAATATAATCATTTATCAATTCAAGGAATGTTTATTTTTTCTGGCCACGGAAGAATAAACTGTCCTTTTCTTTGTGCAGTGCTAGCAGTAATTTTAGCAAAATGTAGCAAGGGTTCACATATTCATTGACTTCGAATTGTGAGCAGCAGACAGAGATCCGTTTGTGATATAAGGGATTTAATAAATTAAACTATATCTAACATATAACTAACTAAAACATAAATACACAGAATGAAACACGAACGAACAAGTAAGGAACAGTATATAAATAGAAAAGAACGGCAGTATTTCACATCACTTAACCACAGCCTTTGAAAATCATCAAAGAATCCAATAATCGCCTTAAAATGGACTGAGATTTAAACACGCATCTGAATAATTTTAAGCTGTTACTTGCATTGGTTTTTCGATTGCTGAAGAGGAGTCCGGATGCGGTAGATAACGGAGTTCTTTTGATGAGTTTGTGAGGAGTCAGCTGGAAGTTTTTTACTTCTGGTTCTTCTGAAGAAGTAGTCCACAGCGACTAACGTTACTTGAGAGTAAAAACTGCCGGAAAATAAAACTAATAAGGAAGGTCTTGAGAGTCTTGAAAGTTGTTGTCTCAAACGAAGAAGAGTTTCTGAGCAATGATTATTTCGGGCTAATCGCTTTTGATGGTTCCTATTCTGTGTGGACTGGCCAATTAGAGTCATGAATTTTGAGCGGGAGAAACTTTTTTTGTCTCTTGTTTATGGCTCATTTGTATGTTTTATGGCAGGTCTGGAATTTCCGTAGTTTTAACCCAAAATATTGTGCGAGTCATATGATGCGTTTCACAATAACATACTGTACGTCATTGTCCGAGAAGTGAAGAACGGGTGACATTGATACCAATAAACAATAATCTGGAATAGATTAAACAAAAGATACACACATACACCTGAATATAAGTTTTTTATGGCTTTAACTAATACAAATAACCAGTGGTAACTCATCTAATCTAACAAGGGAATGTACACACCACATGCATATACCAGATGACAATTAACCTGATTAACTATAGTCTCAAATAAAGAAACATGTCTTTTGTGTGTGTGTGTTTTAGTTTGGGGTGTGTGTGTCGTTGGCCATTCACTGCTCTCTGTGGAATGTTTTTGATCAGACGATTCCAGGATTCTCGTGGGGGCTGGTTCTAATCTTCTTTGACGGCGCAGAACCATTTGGCAATTTACAACCCCTATACAGGTAACATCTCTGACCAGAACTGTAATATATATGCAAATGTCAAAAGGCTAAAAAGGGTCTCTTAAGCCATAAAACCCCAAATATCATGCATGATTCTAACGCAGACGCTACAATGCAGATTAAATAGGTCTTTAATTTATAGGTCTAATTGTCTCCTGAGGCCACAGGAGGGCGCGATGAGCAAAATAATGCAGCGCATTTATCAAGTAACTCTATAAAAACGTGCATTACGTCTAATTTAACTCATAAAAATCAAATCTAATTTCATAAATTGCATGAACAATTATGAACAAAACAGCATCCTGTATTTATGCATTGCTTAATCCAAAGAGCAGAAGCGTCATTCACACAGATTGCATTTAAAAACATGTGAGATGCAGTGAAAAGGAATAAACCTCCCAAATTCGTGACGTGTTTTCTAAAAGTTTAAACTGTTTTAACTTTTGCATGGCTTTCTATACCTCTCTTGTGTGACGCGAGTGCAGCAGTCACATTTGTCCATCTAGAAAATGCGCTGAATATGTGTTCTGTGTGAATGGCTTGGTTTCGGTTTTCACCTAATCAAGATCTTCTCCGCATTGAGCTTCAATATTTTTCTAATATTTTGAGTGAATAACGCAGCAACGGTGCATCTCGTGGGCTAGACTAACAAAAAATTAAACTACAACGTCACTTACATCACCATCACCGCATCTCACGTGCCACTGATGACGCTCCCTGATGCACAACTAACATTCAAATGCAAATGTTTATTTTAATTTGAACTAACATTAATCTTTATTCCAATCTCCTCATCACAGGCAGGAACAGCACTCATTTCAGCATGTGTTCGTGTTTTTGTGTGCTGTCTGCGTCACTCATAGTAGGCTACGTGCTTATATCGTGCGCTATAGCAAAAAAAAATTCTATTGATATTGAAGAAGGTGTACCGATCGAAATATAGATTAACCCGTTTTATAATCGCCTCAGCCTACCTAATCCTACCCAATACCTAAACTTAACAATTATCTTACTAACTATTAATAAGCAGCAAATCAGGAGTTTGAGGCAAAAGTCATAGTTGGTGGTTTGTTAGTAGCGAGAATTGGACCTTAAAATAGTGACCAAATTTTTAAATCTATTTTAAACCTAAAATTATAAATATCTTTACTGTCACTTTTGAGCAATTTTTGCAAATCAAAAACCTAATCAATTGTTCTGATAAATTATTTTATGAAAGAAAATAAAGAAAAAAAATTATAAAAGAAAATGAACATCAAATGAAAATTATAAATACATTAAGGCACACAAAACAAGATATTAAAATATGGGGCCAGTAAACATGTAAGTAAAAATGTGAGTTTCTGAGAACTAGCAGAAAAAACATTAGTAAAATTTTTTTTATTTTTTTTATCATCATCTTACCTTATTGTATAAACTTAACTCATTTTCATTCAGTCAAACAGTTTCACAAACTGAAATGTAAAAAAATAACAACTGGGGAACAACTGAGAACTAGAGATTCATGTTTCTTTTTTTTAATGATTAGTCCGAACAAACTGATTTGCTTATAATGCATTCAACTTCCCAATGATAAGGCACGTAAACATAAGCACAAGTGAGCCCAAGTCATGATGGTTTATTCTGTGTGTTGCTTAGTTCTTCCGGAGCCCACACCCCCCTCTAAAACTGAGCCGGTGCAGAAACCAGCACGAGAGCCTGCAAAACTCTCTCCCACAGCCAGCATAGAGACACGAGGTAAGCACTACCTTTTTCCTCACATACTTTCCCTCTCTTTCTGTTCAAATAGCTTCTCACATTAACACACTCACTCACTTTGCCACCTCTCAAAAAGGTGCATCTGTGCTGTGATGTCTGTCTGCTGATCGTGTGGTCAGTCTGTGAGTGGTTCCTCTGTGACCTCATTACAAAGCCTAAAAGTCACCTAGTTTGCTGCTTTCTCTGGCCGCAGTGTGGTATATGTGTGCGTTAGTGGTGCTTGATTCAAATGTTACCGTGATCCCGGAGGCTGACAAATCACCAATACTTCTCTTCTGTTCTTTCGCCGTCATGACATCTAGACAGTTTCTCTTCATTTTACTGTTTATTTATAAAAGAGTGCAACTCTTTTGTTCCCTCTTTTCGCTGTTTTCTGTTGTTCTTTTGCTCCGTTTCTCTCTCACTCACTCTTTCTGTGAGATTGTTTGTCCCTCTCTTCTTCCTGCCACCCAACGCCAGACTCAAGGTCTCTGAGTTTGTGTTGCCGTGGTGACAGCAGGTGGAGGGATCGCCATGGAGACAATAATGAGAGGCAGGTAAACGCGGCGAGTCTCAGGAGAAGTTTGATTAGCGCGAAAAGAGGAATGAAAGAACGGCCTGATTGTTTCATTTAGCTTTCAGTGCCACTTTACAATGAATTAAGAGACCTAATTGTTCTGTAAACACTGTTCATTACGTTTACCCCTGAACAGCATCCAGGTCAGAAATTTTAGCTGATTAACGTGCTGTACCTTGAAGTTTAGTCACCAGTTGTGTTTCAGCCTGTACTCCACAGGCTGAAACACAACTGGTGACTAAACTTCAGGCTCCAGTCTGACCTCCGTCCTCTGTATTATGATCTGATGGACCAGTAAAGCTGTTAAAAGGGTTAGTTCAACCAAAAATGAAAAATCTGTGAGTAATTACTCACCCTCATGACGTTCCAAACCTGTAAAACCTTCATTCATCTTCAGAACACAAATTAAGATATTCTTGATGAATTCCGAGAGCTTTCTGACCCTGCGTAAACAGCAACGCAACTGACACAGTCAAGGCACAGAAAGGTATTATGGACATCATTAAAGTAGTCAGTGTGACTAGTGGTTCAACTTTAATTTTATGAAGCTAACGAGAAATTCTGTTTTTGTGGCACAAGAAACAAGAATAAAGACTTTATTCAACATTTCTTCTCCTGAGCATGCATTCCTCTGCTTGTAAACAAGGCGCAGTGCATGCTTGTTCTTCATCAGCAGCAGCATGCACATGTGTTGTGGGACTCTCAATAATGGCGGAGGATGGGATGAGGAGAAGAATTGTTGAATAAAGTTATTTTTGTTTTCTTTGCACACAAAAGGTATTGTCGTAGCTTCATAAAATTATGGTTGAACCATTGATGTCACATGGTCTACTTTAATGTTGTCCTAACTACCTTTCTGGGCATTGAACATGTCAGTTACATTGCTGTCTATGGAGGGTCAGAAAGCTCTCAGATTTCATCAAAAATATCTTAATTTGTGTTCTGAAGATGAACGAAGGTCTTACGGGTTTCAATGACATGACGGGGTGAGTAATTAATGACAGAATTTTCATTTTTGGGTGAACTTTTCCTTTAAACCTCAAGCCCTCGTAGGCCCAAAGAGATTCTGCCTGTCTCGCCTGAAAAATCTTGTCTGTGCTTGATTTTTATCTTCTCTGTCTTTGAAGTAAGTCTAAAGTTATAAACCGGCGCTCAAGAGCCACAATGCACCAATTCCATGTCCAAACCACCATCAACATGACAAAGCAGTGGACTACGAGCATATAAACGTAACACGCACACACTCAGGGGTCATGGGGTAACGCAAACAGCGTCTAGTGGGTCACCAAACAGATGTTTATTTGAAGAGTTTTAGCAGAGACTCGCCGCACAAGTCATCCAAACACTGCGGGGGGGACACACTCTCACTCTCACATAAATGTCAGAGGTTCACACTGTGCTAAATCTGTCTTAGTGTTTAGTCAATTTCAAGGAGACCCTCGGAGTGGGCGGGAGAGGAGAGCACAGGCTGTCTTTCTCTACCATGCTGTCTTTCTCTCTCTCTCTCTCTCTCTCTCTCTCTTTCTCTCTCTCTCTCTTGCTCTTGCTGTAGTTTGAGTGGAAATTACGTAGGGAGGGGTTGTTGCGCTGCTCGCTTCAGCTCGGCTACTGTTATGAGACAGACTGCCTAATGATATGGGTGAGTGAGTGAGAGTGTGTGTGCTGGTCTTAGACCCAGAAGGGTGGTGCTTCTGCACTCCTCCACTGTCTGCTTGAGATCAGCTGACTGGACTCTCTCCTAGAGACCGAGCGAGGAGTTGAGCCTGCATAGTTGAGTCCAGTAAGCACCAGGGAGGGAAAGCAGTAAACGGGGGCAAAGGACAGAAAGCGGTTGAGGACCGAGAGAGAGAGACTGTGGGAGGGAGGGAAGGTCTGGAGGAGGGTGGAGGTCTCCGCAGCGCCCGAGTTTATCCTCACTGACACTGACGGTGTGTGTCGCTACAGGCGCAGTTGAAGCTGGAGAGACGTCTCGCTGGACGGAGGAGGAGATGGAGATCGCCAAAAAAGGTACTGCTTGACTTTTACTTCATCTCCCTCCCCCACCCCCTCTCCTTCTCTGGTTCTCAATTGGCTCTGTCTGATCTCGTTTTCACACATACACAAATTTTTCACCTCACTTTTGCTCTACTTATTTGATGTCTCTGGTTTTGCATGTTTTCTCATGTTGGGGAAGTTGGTTGGGGTTGCACTTGTGAGCATCCTCTTTGTAGTGATTATTCAGATTAGGATTGTACAGAAGAACCTGAAGTAACTGTGTGACTGTTTGACATACTAGAAACTTTACAAGACGACCAATCACCCCTAGACAGAATTCACCCCCTGTGAAAGAATGATCAAGGTTTTGAGTTTATAGTTTAATGGGTTTAACAAAAAAAAATTTTTTTTTTTTTTTTAGCAAATCTCTCAGAAAACATGTCCAGATCACGTCACCCCAAAATCAAGGGGAAGAAAAAGAAATTATAGTTACAGGAAACAAAGCCTTGTTCTTGGACCATTATGCTTTTTTTGTATTATGGCATTATTTCATGACAGTTCACAAAATTCTTATTACTGGGAAAAAAAAAAGATATGGTTGATGCAATGCAAATATATATTATATGTAAATATACACTACTGTTGAAAGTTTGGATCAGTAAGAAAAATATTTTTTCAGCAAAGACATTAATTTGATGTCATAGTAAAGGCATTTATAATGTTGCAAAAGATTTCTATTTCAAATAAATGCCGTTCTTTTGAACTTTCTTTTCATCAAGAATCCTGAAGAAATGTCAACAAAAATAGTGTGTAATTTAAATATAATTTGTATAATAATACAAATAATAATAAGTTTTACTATTGTAAATTGTCCATTCAAGTCTGTATTTTACAGATTCAAATGTATTCAAATTTTTAAATGCATTGCGTTGTTTATCGAGCACAGATGAGTGCATTCACTTCCTCAATCAGCTGTGTTCATCTGCACATTTGTATGTAACCAAGATACTAACTATTCTACAGTGAATCTTTCATTTTGATTGCTAAAATAAATTGATTACAGTATTTTCTTCATATTTGCAGTTCAGTAATATAGTGTATTTTTTTGCATTGCAGTAATGATTTATTTTTTTTACTAGGTCTTCAAATGTGCTTCACATTTTCAAGAGAATAGAATTGGTGAAATTTGACTTGGACATGATCTTGACAGCGTTCACAAGATTCTCTTGAACAAGTTGAGGTTCAGTTTGCAAGTGTGTTGCCACAGTCACTGTCAGTGTCACAGCTTTGTCTTGTTTGCACTGAATCAAACAGTGGTATTTACCGGTTGTTGTTTTTGACTGATTGTATTAACTGTCTGGAAAGGAGGATAGTAAAAATTAGCTTTATGTACTTATTTAGATTATAACCACAACCTTTGTGAAGCAGTTTTTCTGAATTTGTTGATGAACTCTGGTCGTTATGGATTTATAGACTGTTTATTATTTGTATATCACTTTTTAAATTTAAAGTGACGTATATCCAAAGATGAAGGCACACTTATATTTTTGCATTAAGAACATGTACACACACACACATATATATTGACAGATAAACAAATTTAAGTTTTATAAGTGTTTGTATAAATACAAAATTAAAAGCACTCACAGAAGCATTAACACACAAACTACCCCTAGGACTCTTTAAAGCATCAGAGTTTTGCAGAAGTGTTTTCAGGTCAGGCTGCGGTCATCTGAGTGCATTCCTTCTGCTTCCTCTTTCTTTGTGGTCTTTTTTAGTCCTCTCTTTAGTGGAGGGGAAGTTCAATCCACTGAGGAACAAACATGAAGGTGTTTGTATGTGCGTTTCTCCCTGTCTTTTGCACAGACCTCTGGTGAGCCATCAATGTCACTGCACAGTTCAATTTAATTGGAGGACAGTCTTAACATGACAGATTGGGGACTAGGAGAACTGCACACTGAGTTTGACTATTTGTTTAGAGGAACTGAGTGTTGTTTCGTATTCTGTTGAGAACCACTGTAGCTGCCAAGCAGAACTGAGAGACGCTGCTCTGTTTGCTGAAACAACAGGTGGCCATGAGCAGAAAATATACAGCTCATCAGAAGTTTTTTAGTTCAGTAAATCACTCACCTTCTTGTTTGTGTTATCACATCAAGCATAAGCCAGGTTTTACTCTGTCGCACAAGGCCAGTGAAAAGAGATAACCGAGGGAAGCTCTGTGTTAGGACCGTATCAAGGTAAACCGCTGCGGCTCAAGGTGGTTGATCTTGAACCATGATGTTTGCGGTGATTAATTCAGTACTCATGACACCATGAGTACTCAATCAGTACACCACACACACTTTCATTATGATTTTTGGTGCTGGTTGAGGCTTCTTTTCCAGCACACTGTGGCCAACTTCTACAACATGTGATAACGGATTCAGTCAAGAACAGTGGCATTTTTATGCAGGACTTTGACAAATGGCAAACACTCTTAAACCGGTGTCATTTCAGGACATTTGGTTCTTAGTAGTACATCGAGGAGCTTTGCCCGGTTAACGGCTAACAAGATCCATTGATGGGCTTTTTAAGGTGATATATGAGATGTGGCAGGTGGAGAAGAGCTCATCTGAATTCCATCTCAACTTGTTTACTGAGCATTTGTACACTGAAAAAAATGTTTCATTCATCCAATTAAAAAAATTTAGGGTAATGATTCACATCTATATTTTTTTACTTGAGCCAATGAAAAATAAATAACTTGCCCTAAGGGTACAATTCTGGAACGAATAATTCACTTAAAGCGCAACGCGAGAGTCTCTGTGTATTACAATCTCTGATGTAGGGCTGAAACGATTCCTTGAATACCTTGAGTAACTCGAATACAAAAAATGATTTGCCTCGAGGCTTCGTTTAGTCCATTTACTGTAACTACACACGGAACACTGTGTTTCACCACTGACCATTATTACTGACGCACAACCCGATAAACTCTGGACCATAGACTGTAAAAAAAAGCGCAGGACCTATTTAAGATCGTAAATCAATATGATGGCTAGTTATAATGTCCCTACGTTAGCTATGTTTTGTGAAAGACTAAACGCCATTGTGCATAAAAATACCACAGAAAGAAAGAAAGTTAGTCAATATCACACAAAGAGTGCCAGATTTCACCTCTAAAATCAGCATGATTACAAATGTGATTTTATTCAACAGTTCAATAAACAAGGTAATATTTTGAGACTTACGTTTCAGACACTATATTGCCTGTTTTTGCTTTTTGCCAAAAAAAAAATCAAACACAATCACAGCACTGTTTTGCGTCTCTGAGCAACATGAAGCTGTTTCGTTCTGGATGAATCAATCGTTCTGTTCAATTGCAATGACTTTTTAACAGTGATTTGCTGCCACCTGCTGGCGGGTTTAATTTGACATTTAAAGTATCTTCGTTTTTAAAATTATTTTAAATATCAGTATTCAACATTTTATTTTAAAAACAAAACATTATTTATTCATCTGTAACTGCACGTTAAATGCATTATGGCCCTTGTGTAGTGGAAATTCATCCCATGCAGCTTCGTGTGTTTCTGCATTGCAAAGATGAATTTTGTTGATAATGATTTTATTTGTTTGGTAACCGCCCCAAATGTCTTATTATTGTTTATTGATTAAATGTAAGAATTTGACTAAAAAAGATGAGCACACTTTTAGAAAAAAAAAAACTAGTTTCACCACACACACAAAAACCACACACGCCACCACACACACACAAACCGTATGAAAGGGACATTTAAGAGGGTTATTCTCCAAATAACTCTAATTTCATGTTGCAGAAAAATGTTTAAAAATTGTGTATGGTTTCTTGTTCTTGTTCCAAGTTACCTTCCTGTCCAATGATTTTTGCCTCTCACAAAAGCCACAAAGATTTCCAAGAAGACAGTAAAGGCTTATGTCATGTCTGAGCTGTAGTTAGGCTGAAACTTGAAAGTTAAATTTTACGACATGCATGCAATGTTTAGGTATTATTATTATTACTATTATTTTGATTTATGCCTTCGTTTTAGTTTGTACTGTTTACCTTTTTTTAAAGTAATGTGAAATTGATTTTTTTGTATTTTTATTTATTTATTTTTATATATATATTTTAATTTATTTTATTGATATATTTGAATTTGCATTTTGAATGTAATTTGGCATTAAATGGGTTTAGTTTTCACGGTCATTAATGTATGCAATTTCAGCAATAAAAATGTTAATTTTTCTAAAAAGAAAACAAATTAGTTGTTTATTTTAAGAGATCTATCTTATTATCTCTTGTATATTTAGTATTGCTCTTTAATAAAGAAAAATTACTTATCCGATTAATCGATGGAATAATCTCTAGAATACTCGATTACTAAAATAATCGATAGCTACAGCCCTACTCTGATGTAATCAGCCTGGTTTCCTTTATATTAGCGCTGTTTTGGATGGATTGTTTGAATGCATTCGCTTACTAAGATCATTGTACTGAAAACTTTCCCGGAGTTTAGCAGCCTAAAATGATATAATCGCAAGCAGAGTAGCAAAATTGGGTTAGAATAGAAATTGTGCTTCAGTAATTTTGCGTTAATTGCGTTAAATTATTTAACGCGTTAAGGATTGTAAAATTAATCGCATGCGTTAACGATGACAGCCCAAACAATATATATATAGGAAATTTGTGCATGTAAGCATCTCATGCATGGTCATGGCAGTGATCAGTGACATGTGAACTGCTCTGATCTGGTCCAAACTTTGATTTGTGAACACAAAGCCACATATACAGTATCACAGACGTCATTTGTTATCTGTGCTGTTTGCATAGCTTGAGTACTTTATGGCGATCACTTACAATATCATAATAAAGAAGGAATACATAGGAAATTGTGTTTATTCAGTGTAAATCTTTTGATCACTGAAGCTGACAACTGCTTTTGGCATGCATGTGGTCCTGGTCATGTGTACTATAACCCTGAATAGACAAATACAGATGACACACATTTGCAGGGTAAAGTCACTTTACTAATTTAATCTAAAGTTTATCTTTTTCAGTTATTTATTCATTTTAATTTGCTACCAAATTGGGACATTGCAAGAACCTGAGAAATGCCATAAGCAAACACTTTTCCAAACCACTGTTTCAGTAGTTTTGCCATCCATACTGTTGTCAGGCTGTTAAGATTTGGTTAGATCTATTGATAATGGCCATTTTTTGCTGACAAACTAGATATTTAACTAATGTGATATCACATTTAGAGAGTGAGCAGTTATTGTTAAGATATCTATGGATAGCTGTCCTTTCTGATTTCTTGACCTAATAAGTGATTTGCATTAGGGATGGGCGATATGGGCTTAAAAATATATCACGATCATTTCTGATATTTATTGCGATAACGATGTCAATGACGATAATTTAGGGAATCCTGTTTCTTTAGAGAAAAGTATTATCTTTCCTATTTTTACCCAAAATAGGGTGTTGTGAGCATTACACATGTAATGTAATGACTGTTTAATTAATACTGGAAGCCGGAGGGTGCCCTTGCACAGAAACTCCACATATGCATAGTAGAAGTAATGCTCCAAGAAGAAGTATCCAGTGATCGCTGTAGCTGAATAAAACGCAGATAAAGAAATTTTAACTGAGGAAACCTGAAGACAATAAACATGCGATTGCACAAAATATATGGTATCTGTGTTCTTCAAGCAATCTTGAGTATTTTTATAAGGATAAAGTATATTTATAATGCAATGCTAATCGACATAGCCTTTATCACTGTATAGAATGCTATAAAATAGTATGATTTCTGCCTAATTCTGTGATACAAAACCACATCTGATCACAAAAGTAAGTTATTTCAAACACTCGACTATGTTATGAAGTTAATATGGAGGAAAAGCATGTCAATAAATTAATATCTTTGTTAGACAGCAGGTTTGTAAACGACTCATACACATGTAAAACTGTGTCGCACACGTGCTACTGTAGTACATTTACTCAAGGCTCAAGGCTCAGACCGTTTTTTGTCGCACTGTACAGCCCTAACCAAACCTGTTCCAGATTGCAGATTCAGGAGCAGCTCAATTTCACGTCCGCCTTTCTTCACGTCACTCCACACAGTCGTTCACAGAAATATGTCAACAACTAGACTTTATCGTTATTATCGCGGGAAGACGAATTCTTATCGTGTGGAGAATTTTTACTGCAACCGATATCGCAAACGATAAGATATCGCCCATCCCTAATTTGCATCCTTTGCAACCTTAATAATCATCAATAATGTGTCGTCTTGTGGGATACTGTAAAATCAGGCTGACTCTCATGCTGATGCTCATCAGGAGTTCAGCTAATCTGGCTGCTTCAACCTTGTGGTGCCCTGCACATCCTTCCTTAACTAGTTCATCCATTCTAGCTAAGCTGGCAGGATTATCTGCACCACGGAGGCAGGAGGAGTGGCACAGTCACTGCTAACTAAAACCCAGCCATGCTTCATGTGTTTAAATAGTGGTGCTGCTGATAGAGGGTGTTATTTTCATCTTACAGCGGGACCTGTTGAACGATCTTGTGGTTAATAATAGGCTCCATCCATCCATCAAGAAAACCATTAGTAATACATGTAAACATTTAATTACTAAGGGTTTTGTTTGACTCCAGTGACCAGTATACTAATTTTTAACCTTACCCACTTTCTCTTGTGCACAGGGCTGGTTGAACATGGTAGGAACTGGCCAGCCATTGCTAAGATGGTAGGCACTAAGAGTGAAGCTCAATGCAAGAACTTTTACTTCAACAACAAGAGACGATACAACCTAGACAATCTACTACGCCAACACAAGGTACGGGTACAGATATATCTGCTACATCCAAACAAAAAGTCACTATTTCTGTGTCTGGATATTTAAACTACTGTACAAAAATTTGGGGTCAGTAAGATTTGTGAAAGCAGTCTCTTTTGCTCTTTTAGTCTGCATTTAATCAACAATACAATAATAAAAAACTGTAATATTACACAAAATGGATTTTATACAATAACAGTTTTCTTTTTATTTCTTAAAGTGTAATTTATTCTTGTGATGTTAGTTCACCCAAAAATAAAAATTAGGCTGTGTTTTACTCACCCCCGATGCATCATAGGTGTATATGACTTTCTTCTTTGCGCAAAGCTGATCTCATACGTCATTCCCCCGGAACTGCTTTTGTTTTACAACAGTGAGCGCAAGCTACATTAAAGTGATTATTACGTTTTGGATATGGATATTTTTCTTACAAAAATGCATCGATTCACTACCGGAGGCCTTTGTTCACCCCCCGGAGCCGTGTGAGGCACTTTTTTTTGTGGAAGGGTGCTTTTTATTTCACGTATTTTGGACAGAAGAAATGCAACACCCGCTGAGTGGCATTAAACAGATTGAAAGATCAAAGACAATTTTAATATATAACTCAGACTGAATTCGTCTGAAAGAAGAAAGACATATAAACCTAGGATGCATCGGGTGTGAGTAAAACACAGCCTAATTTTTAGTTTTGGGTGAACTAACCCTTTAATGCTGAATTTTCACTCCAGTCTTCAGTATTACATGATCCTTCCGAAATCTTTGGAGCATTTGGTGCTCAGTAACATTGTTTTTTATTGATTATTTTGAGGAAATAGAAGAAAGTTCAGAAGAACAGCATTTAATTTAAATGCTTTTTACTGTGTTTTTACGGTCACTCTTGATCAATGTAATGTATCCTTGCTCGGGTTGCAAAATTCCGGGAATTTTCAAGACTGGAAACTTTCCATGGGAAATTAATCGGGAATTCAACAAATAAACTGGACGATTTGCAAAATTAGCACCAGACGAATGAGAACTTAAAATGTAGTTGAGAAAAAAAATCTTGCAGCATAATCTTGGTTAACAACGAACCAGAATTCTATGCAAATTTCAGTTGGATAGTTCAGTACCCCTACACATTAGCTTAACACCCATGCAGACATCATCTGGATGGGCCGGCCACACCCCCTACATGCACTGTGCTTTCCTACATAACATGAACAGATAATTTCTTAAATCCTGCACACAAAATATCAAAATGTTCATCTTGGTAAGTATTCATGAATATTACAAAAAAAAAATGTTTAAAACTTCCTTGTGCTGTGTGTAATATACTGTTGTTTTGGAGGGGCCAAACTAAATTAGGCTATGCCATTGTAAAAAAAAAAATACACTGACTGAACAAACATTTAGGTGAGATGATGATGATAAAACAAAAGTCTAAAAATGACCTTCCCTTACACACAATCCCCCTTAGTCACTAAGAGGGGGATTCCCCTCCATTTTCTCTGAAGCCACACTTGCTGCATTTGAGCCCAAAGACTTCATCTAAGTTTTGATATTCTAAATATATTTGATCTATGGGATTCAAGCCTTAAAGGTAAATATGCCGCACAAGAAAGGGAACTGTTTATACAGTAGCTAGCTAGCCAGTAAATCAATATAGGAAAATTCTAAGCGAGTTAGTTTATTTCATTGACAATTTAAAAGGCTTGGTATGTGCTAGCTAACTCAAGCTGTGATGCTCTTTCTGCTAGCCAGCTTTCTGTTATCATACAGAAGTACAGTACTGGTCAAACGTTTGGACACATTTCTATTTTTAATGTTTTTAAACATTGCATATATTTTGCTCATCAAGCCTTCATTTATTTAATCAAAAATACAGAACAAAACAGTAATATTGCGCAGTGCGAGGACCGGTATTCATTAAATAATGTTTTCGTTGTTTATATACTTTTAAAATATAATGTATTTCGTGAGTCAACTAATTCCTCACGTCTTCAGTGTAATATGATCCTTCAGAAATCATTCTAATATGCTGATTTATTATCAATTTTGGAACAACAGTTGTGCTGCTCATTGTAGTATGTTTTTTAAATGTTCGCTGTGATTTTTTTCAGGAGTCTTTGATGAATAAAAGAGTTTAAAAAAAAGAACAGCATTTATTTAAAATACAATCCTTTTCACAGTAACACTACGTTGCAAAAGTGTTGGGGGCCAGTATTTTTTCTCTTTTTTGAAAGAAATTAATATTTTATTCAAAAGGATGTTAAAAATATAAAAAGTAATAGTAAAGGACATATTGTTTAGAAAAAGATTATATGTGGAATAACAAACACTGTATTTATGTTTTCTAGTTCATACAATAAATCATGAAAAAAGCAGCACAGATTCCCCCCAAAGTCCTAAAAATGTATTTTTAAATTTCCAATAATTCCATAAAATTCCTGGTAAGTTCCCAGACGAAAGTTCCATGGAAAGTTTCTTGGAATATGTCACGGACCATTTCCGCCCTTTTGCAACCATAATCTTTGCTGAATAAAATTATGAATTTCTTTTAAAGGGGTCCTATTATGCTCTTTTACAAAGTATTGATTTTGTTTTGGGGGTGTACTAGAACTTGCTCTCATGCTTGGTGGTTCGAAAAAAAAACGCATTATTTTTTACATAATTGACATTATTACAATACCTTTCTCCCCAACCTAGCACAAACAGCTCGATTAGCTCCGGGGTTTGATGAAGGCCCGCCTTCCGAAAAAAAAAAAGATGTGATTGGTTAGCTGTCCCAGTGAGTTGTGATTGGCAAGAATCAGGGCATACTAGACTGTGTTCAGAGCTACTGCCACGGGCCCCTTGCTCCGTCTATTCACAAAATCTTTTGGCGAATTCGGCAGGACTGTATCCTCATTGTGTTGTGGAAGGGGTCTCAAGTTAAAAAAGGCACAGCACACAAAGCAATTGGGGTATAATGCTCAGGGACAGAGTTAAAAAAATAAATTGCAACCACTGTTTCCTGATATCATCCGCTTTTGGAAGCCCAAACAAAAACTTTTGGGCACGGAGGTGGAAAAAAACAGCGTTTCAGGCTGTCGCGCACCAGACGAGAAGCATCACTGGCATCACGCCACGCCTTTAAAATTCAAATACTTTATTTTCAATGAGTGTAGGCACACCGACGGCACCGTTCTGCGTCTGTCCACAGTGCCCAGCTACGTCGTGTTATACTTGTAAAAATTGTTCTAGACATGCCAAAAATTTGAAGCTACAGCACAACAGCTCTTCTTCATCGTCGTCTCGTCTGATGCACTCAATCTGCAGCTGCCACTCTTTCGGCGTAGTCTCGTCTTCTTATGCAACTCAATCAAAAAGCGTTCTAACCCACAACCTGTCGCCCATTCACACCCCCCACATTTCGAAGTTATGGAGACAAAACAAGCCGTTCGTTGTAGTTCTTGAAAAGGAATTTTTTTAAAAACGAAATATCTCCCTTTGGAGTGGACTTTGAGATTTGTAACTTTCTAGATCGTTTTTATGCCCAAACATACACACTACACACTGACTAAAATAAAAAAAAAGTGAAAAAGCATAATAGGACCCATTTAAAAAACTAAAATGACTGACCCAACAGTTGAACAATAGTACATATCTATATCTTTCCTAGTTACTAGTTTCCTACTAGTAACAGTGACTTTGCTGTTTTTAAGCATGATACTTAAAAGTGGCGTCAGAAAGGGTGCTGTATGGAGACACAAACTGAAAAATGTCTTAAGAATACACGTGACTGTGGTGTAATCTTTAGTCGTGAATTATTCTTAACATGTATATCTTATGATTTACACCTCTTATGTTGTTGTGTGCAGGGTTCCCGGCGGCTCCGTGGAAATCGAGACCCATCACAGAGCGATCCTGCGCCTGATGACGATGAGGAGAGTGACGGTATGACTTCGCGGTGAGTTAAAGAACTTTTACAGCAGGCTGCTTCCACATCAGTGGGGCAAAAAAGTATTTAGTCCACCAATTGTGCAAGTTCTCCCATTAAAAAGATGAGAGAGGCCTGTAATTTATATCTTAGGTATACCTCAACTATTTTTTTTCTCATTTGAGAGACAAAATGAGAAAAAAAAATCCAGAAAATCACATTGTAGGATTTTTAAAGAATTTATTTGCAAATTATGGTGGAAAATAAGTATTTGGTCAATAACAAAATTTCATCTCAATAATTTGTTATATACCCTTTGTTGGCAATGACAGAGGTCAAACGTTTTTCTGTAAGTCTTCACAAGGTTTTAACACACCGTTGCTGGTATTTTGGCCCATTCCTCCATGCAGATATCCTCTAGAGCAGTAATGTTTTGGGGCTGTCGCTGGGCAACTTGGATTTTCAACTCCCTCCAAAGATTTTCTATGGGGTTGAGATCTGGAGACTGGCTAGGCCACTCCAGGACCTTGAAATGCTTCTTACGAAGCCACTCCTTCGTTGCCCGGGCGGTGTGTTTGGGATCATTGTCATGCTGAAAGACCCAGCCACGTTTCATCTTCAATGCCCTTGCTGATGGAAGGAGGTTTTCACTCAAAATCTCACGATACATGGCCCCATTCATTCTTTCGTTTACACGGATCAGTCATCCTTGTCCCTTTGCAGAAAAACAGCCCCAAAAGCATGAATGTTTCCACCCCATGCTTCACAGTAGGTATGGTGTTTTTTGGATGCAACTCAGCATTCTTTCTCCTGCAAAAACGACAAGTTGAGTTTTTACCAAAAGGTCTATTTTGGTTTCATCTGACCATATGACATTCTCCCAATCCTCTTCTGGATCATCCAAATGCTCTCTAGCAAACTTCAGACGGGCCTGGACATGTACTGGCTTAAGCAGGGGGACACGTCTGGCACTGCAGGATTTGAGTCCCTGGACGCGCAGTGTGTTACTGATGGTAGCCTTTGTAACTTTGGTCCCAGCTCTCTGCAGGTCATTCACTAGGTCCCCCGTGTGGTTCTGGTATTTTTGCTCACAGTTCTTGTGATCAATTTTGACCCCACGGGGTGAGATCTTACGTGGAGCCCCAGATCGAGGGAGATTATCAGTGGTATTGTATGTCTTCCATTTTCTAATAATTTGCTCCCACAGTTGATTTCTTCACACCTAGCTGCTTACCTATTGCAGATTCAGTATTCCCAGCCTGGTGCAGGTCTACAATTTTGTTTCTGGTGTCCTTTGACAGCTCTTTGGTCTTGGCAATGGTGGAGTTTGGAGTGTGACTGTTTGAGGTGTGGACAGGTGTCTTTTATACTGACAACAAGTTCAAACAGATGCCATTAATAAAGGTAACCAGTGGAGGACAGAGGAGCATCTTAAAGAAGAAGTTACAAGTCTGTGAGAGCCAAAAATCTTGCTTGTTTGTAGTTGACCAAATACTTATTTTACCAAGGAATTTACCAATGAATTCTTTAAAAATCCTACAATGTGATTTTTTTCTGGATTTTTTTTCTCATTTGTCTCTCATAGTTGAGGTATACCAAATGATGAAAATTACAGGCCTCTCTCATCTTATTAAGTGGGAGAAGGAGGGAGAATAACTTGACACACACAAAAAAGTGGGGGCTGCCTAATATTTTTTGCCCCCACGAAGCTCTAATGCCTAAACAAACACCCTATAACCCATCGCTGTCAGTCTCTTGCTCTGTGACCCATGAACCCAGAGTCCGATCAAGCAGAGAGGAAGAGAAGCAGCGGAAGCCAAATGTAAAAAAAGGGAATTGAGCAGAACAAAACAGATCCAGGAATGACAGAAAACAACAGCAAAAGAGGGATGACAGGGAGGGAGCAGTAGCACGTAGTAGCAGTGTCTGTCTGAGACTAGAAAAAACCACAGGGAACAGCGTTTGATTAGATCTGACAGCAAAACCCCAGACCGCTCTGCTCTGCCACAGAGGTCAACATCTTCTGTCTGTACGCTTAATGAGTGAGAATCAGGAGCAAATGAGGAGAGAACCAGCCAGGTGGGGGAGAGGTGGATGAAAGGGAGAGGAGACAAGTGAATAAGACACAAACACAAAGAAAAGAGAGTGGAAATAGGGGGAATCAATGTGCAGAAAGCATAAGAGATCTGGTCTAATTCTGCCTGCCACACTCGCTCTTATGTAAGCGTTCCCTGTCTTTAAAGCCTCAAAAAAGTACGCTGTAAGGAAACCGAGTGCTTCTGCCGAGCATGTTTGATCTGTTGTGCTTTTATTCAGATATGGTTGTGTGATTTTTAGTGCTACAACACAGCTTCAAGTCTTTATACAATTCTGTACACAAAAAGTTCATATTGAGTAACTTGCTTTTTAAACATAATAAGAGTAGTTACTTGCACATGAAAATAGAAATTCAGTAATTTCAGGCCCAGCAATACTTGTCTGGTCCAACTCTTCATATCGGCATTCTTGGAACAACACTTGCATTCAAATTAAAGTAGAGTAATTATTAGTTACAAGTCTTAGAACTCACTTTCCTTCCCTTTGGGTGCCCGTTTGTTCGCTTCACCTTCTTCCACCCCATCTACACTACCGTTCAAAAGTTTGGGGCAATTTCTTCCTGTGATGGCAAAGCAGAATTTTCAGCATCACTACTCCAGTCTTCAATGTCACATGATTCAGAAATCATTCTAATGTGCTGATTTGGTGCCCAAGAAACATTTCAAATTTTTATCAACAGTTTTGCTATTTAGTATCTTTGTGGAAACATTTTATGAACAGATCATTCAAAAGAACAGCATTTATTTGGAATAGAATCTTTTGTAAAACTTATTCAATGCATCCTTGCTAAATAAAAGTATTAATTTATTAAAACTATAAACTATACTCCCTTTCCTCTTAAATAACATAATACTATGCCCTGGTGCATTATAGACTTTATTCAGATTCTCCTTGCTAAAAAAAGAAGCCTGCAAGGCTGCTTCCCTAGTATGCTTTCCTTGACATGTGCTAGATGCTGCTTTCTTCTGTTCTCCTTCCCTCAAACTTTTATCTTTCTCTCCACGTCTGCTTTTTGGAGTAGCACCTGCTGACATACTCCTGGAGCCAAGCAGGTTACCCTTCATCGCTCTCTCAGAGGGACAGATAACAGATAGACTGTGAGAGTGGCAGAGAGTGTCCACACAGCAAGAGGAGGGAGGAATTATAGATGAGAGAGAGGAGTCATTTTCAGAGAGAAGGATAGTTGCTTCCTAGTTGTTGGATGTGTTTTACTCTTGAGGTAACTTGGCTCTTTGCAACCTGTGGGCACGTGGAGTACATCTGTGATTTTGCCTGTAAAGCCTGTTTCTGTGATGTGGATATGTAAGTAAGCCTGTAGGTTATATATGTATACACACTACCTTTCAAAGTTTTGGGAAAGAGTAAGAATGAGAAAAAATTACTTTTATTCAACAAGGTCACTGAATAAATGATATTGTGGACTTTTGCGTTGTTGCAAACGATTTCTATTTCAAATAACTGCTGTGAATCAGCATATTAGAATGATTTCTGAAGGATAATGTGACACTGAAGACTTGGAATAATGGCTGCCGAAAATTGAGCTTTGCCATTACAGGAATATACTGTATATTAAAATAGGAAACAGTTAAATTGTACAATTTTTGTACAAAGTTTTATAAATGAAGCCTTGGTGAGCTTAACAGAATTTTCCAAGACATTAAAAAATGTTACCAACCCCAAACATTTGAATGGTATGTTTATGCAGTGCTTCATGTATTTTATATGTAGCACTTCCTGTGACCCTGGATGGTGTGTCATCAAACGGCAAGAAAGGAAAGGTAGTGATTAGCCAAAGGATGTTTGCTGTCCAGAAGTGCATTATCCTGATTGCGTGATGCCGTGTGCAGCGATGGTGACCTCAAATGCCGCCTCTTCTCTGTCACGGCAGGGTTGTTTGGGTTCTTCTCTGCCTTTGTGTTTCTGTAGCAGAGATTGAAATAGATTGGGTTTGATATTCTGTGTTCTCTTTGCACAGATGAAAGAAGACTTTAAAGAAGATGTGTTTGCTCAATCATACGCTTTTTCATCTCCTTTCCTCAGGTCCCGATTACAGTTCGGACACAGAGAGTGCGCCTTCTCCAACTCAAACTGATCCCTCCAAATTCGACGCGCCAACTCATCCCAACTCAGGTCTGGACGGCATGTCGGACCAGGACGTCACGGCAACCAAAGGCCAAGTGGCAGATGCCAAGGGCCAGGAGCCTCCGTACGGCGAGCTACGGGTGAAAGTAGAGAACAGTCCGGAAGGAGGAGCTGGAGATGGGCTTCCTCAGGATGAGCGCATACGCTCTGCATATGAAATGCAGATCCATCCAAAAAGTGAGACACAGGATGTGGAGATGAATGCTCCGAGCAGCGAAAGAGCGCAGGTGCAAGTGAAGACTGAGCCGGAGGTCAAGGACAAGGAGGAGAAACAGCACTCCGATAATGACTCTAGCGCCACCTGCAGTGCGGATGAGGATGTGGAGGCTGAACCTGAACGACAAGGGTGAGAACGCCGCTGCTCATGTTCTGTTATGGGGTTGTCATACATACAGTGCTATTGGTTTCTAGTAGCATGGATAGGGTGGTGATTTATTAATTTAAAGATAATGTATATGTGTGAAAATTATGTAATTGTATTTTCAGTAATGTTGAAATGAATACAAAAAATATACATTTAAATTAGAAATGCAAATGTAAAATAAAACATTTCAATTCTTGTAGCCTTAAAAAAAACCTTACTGTCCTGTCAAGCTCTGATGTGTAATGAATTATTTATATTGCTTCAGCTTTTATTAAATACAGTTTTTGTTTTCTTTTGTTGTATTTACCTAAACAAATATTTAGTTGTCCAGCATGGGAATGTGCTTGAGCTAGTATTTTACAAAAACTGGTGAATAGTCTGTGAATGAACGAAAAATGATTTGTGGTCTCTGTGTCGTTGTGTATATGTGAAAACCCCTTTAAATGTGCCTAGCAGTAGAGTATCAGTAGATAATACATTTTATTATCTTGTTCCTTCCTTCCTGTGGCAGACTTTTCTGTCTGGAGAAGCCGTCATTGCTTGCCGCTGCAGGCTCAGTGGTCGTGTCCTCAGCCAAATTCCTCAACGTGCTGCAGCTACAGAAGCGGGCCGCCACCATCCCCCCTATGGTCAGTCCCCATAGCCTCTACCCCCACTTAGCATTCAGATATGCCCCTCTGGACAGAGACAGGGCCCAGCCACCCCGCCACGTGAGTCCTGCCTCCATCTCCACCTCCGCAGATCACGCGCTGTGATTCGCTTCTGCGGCAATCAGCAAACGAATCAGCAAATACCAATTGATTTTCCACACTGAAATCATGACGAGTGAAAATACGTTTGGCTGCTCTGTTGGGCTGATTAGTTGTGCTGTTTGTTGGTGTCTGTTGTGGCGATTTGGTGTGGCAGTGAAAAGGATGTAATCTAACTGGATTTAAGCCCTGATTGGCTGTTCACAAGGTTCATGAAAATGTAACATCTTGGTGCAAAGTAAACAATAGTCATGCATTTAAATATTTAATCATTTCAATTGTTTTGCTGAACATTAGTCCAGCATGTAGCTCCCATTTGAATCCTCTCTGTTCCTGAATGGTTTGTTTAGGTTTCAGCTTCATTCGGTCACAGCAGCGTTCCTGGAGGACCGTTGAGCGGCTTTGCTATGTTCCAGCACCAAATCAAAGCTGTACATGAGTCCGTGCAGGAGGACAAACAGAGACTGGATCAGAATGAGTCTGACCGCAGGCCGCGAGTCACCACCCACAGCCCCAATGTAGTGGACCGAGAAGGTGAGTCAGACGCAGAAGGAAAGAGAGAAAGAATGCACAAAAACACTTGAGGTGAATGCAGAAAATTGAGGGAAAAAAAAAACTAAATCCAGCACCAAGTGTTCCCTCTAAGAAGTTTTGTGAAGAAATGTCCCTTTGCTCTTTGGTCAATATCCACTTGAGATTCTCAGACCGAGTAGATTCACAGGCTTATAAAGTTGTGAAGAAGTGGAATTGGCGACAAATCTTTTTTTGGGTCTACCCATCGGTTAATTGGATGGAGGCAGATCTGAATGTGAGCTTGCCAGTTGACTGTTTAAATGTTTGGTGAAGTCCAGCATTCGCCACCAGAGAGGAGTTGTTTTCATCAGAAGATTGAGTAATGTTTCAATAAAAATTATGAAGTCAAAGCAATTGTTAAAAGATGAAACGCATGCATGGATGAATTGTTCACAGTAACAAAATAGATTGAACCAACATGTGAATTTGTTTATTGCTTTTGGGTATTTCTTCATTTTATAGAGGAGTCTATATATATGTTCATATAATGTCCAGAAATTTGAATATCTTGGGCAGTTAATAAGTGGTTTAAATTACAGAGAAGCTTTGGTAATTATGACATCAACCCAACCTCCTCGATATAAAAGTAATCTCATCCGAATAGAGCATTTGTCACTTTTTGTTTGGGAGAACTCCTTGACAAAGGAACTGTCTCTGAAGTGAAGAGAGCAGTGAACAATACAAAATTGAGTTTACAGAATCTCCCCTGAGACAATCAGACTGAAAGACAAGCAGATGGACCACTGCAAAACAAATAGATTGTGATGTGTCTGTAGTGCCTCTGTTCTATCCTCCCATGCACCCTCACTCAGTTTTTACATGCCAGGAAGTTTGAGCAAAGACAAGTTTTTTCTGTTTTTCCTCCTCCTGTTTTATAATGGGTCTCCAAAACAGATTTTTGAAGGGTGTTGAGAGCACGGGAGAGAGAGAGAGAGTGGACTTTGCTCTTCACAGCTAAGAAACACAGTGCTGTTTTTAATGGAGTCAGACAGAAGCAGCCAACCAAAAGGAACATTAGGTCACTGTTTTGTAGTGATATCCATTAGAAACACCACGTTTTGCTCGACCTCGTCCTTACAGACCGGCAGCCTGTAGCTCTAAAAACCTGCCTTGACATTTCTCTTACCAGTGCATTTGCAATGATAGCACTGAATTAACGTTTCTATATCTTCTATTCCTGTGATTAATGCATGTTGAGTCTGTATAATTTGAATACAATGTTTTCTTGATCGCAAATAGAGAGGACACTTGACGTTCTGTTTTGTGTCTTCTGTCGGTCTGCTTGGTGTCTGTGAGTAACTGACTTTTTTCTCTGTTCTGTTCCCAGGTAAGCCATTCACTTACATGCCATTTGACCTGAAGCTGATGGAGCAGGAATCTCACGGTGGAGCGGGCAGACCGGGTTCTCCGTACAGACTCTCTCCTCGCGAGCCTAGCAATGCCTCACCCCAGCCCGACGGCAGTAACGCCACCCGCTACAGTGTACCTCCAGGTAAGCAGTCTTTACCCCTGTAAGCCAGGCGAAAGGTTGAGAAACCTGCAGCTTTTTTTTTTTTTTAAGACTGTTGGGCACCAAAATGAACACTCAGCAGCACTCACCCGAATGAGAGTAAAATGGAGTATAAGAACTATAGTCTTCATTGATGTAAGCAACAAGAGCGATTCAAATCAGAGACACTAAAGAAACCCTACTAAAGGTCTACTAATGAAACCATCTTATCTATATCTCAGTCAGCAAGTTTTTTGTCTTTTATGCTCCAAAGGCAGTTATTTGAATAAATAAAGATATATAAAATAACTATAATCTACGAACTAATAAAATGTAGCTGCAAGCAGCGATGGCGGGCCCAAGCTATCAGTGCAAACGCCACCCTGGTGGCATCAGGAGAACGGTGCACAGCGAGCACATACATGAAAAACAACAAAGGAATGGCAAGCATTACGTGGACCGAGAAATAGAAGCAAAATGAAGCTACCTTTACACAACCGTCGGTCATTCTGGTTTTAAAGATATGCAATTAAAGGGTGAATAGCCCAACATCACGACGGTGAAAACACACATCACAGTAAAAATATCATTATCAGGCCCAAACTTTAGTAACACTCTGTACAAGACGGTTTCGGTATTACATTAACTAGAGTAACAAATTCCACATAAACAATATGATAGCGATGTATTAATGGTCAGTTGCATAATTCAGAACCTCCTACTCACATTAAATAATTCTCCTTTCTAGACATTGTTCCAAAGTCCAAAGAGCACAGAAACTCCTAACCAGACAACGCTTATCAAACCGCACCCCCATAAATATCTTGCGGTGGGTGTGCCCGACAACCCTACAGACTAATAGGAGAAGAAAACTAAAACAAAAACTCACATGGGGATAAAGTGAAGTGAACTCCAAAATAATAGTTATCACATCATAGCAATTATGAAACAAAACCAACCCCCAGAGAGGCAGGGCAAGTAGGGACAGAGTGGGAGGGACAAACCAGGGAGTGGGAGTGCAGGCGGAAAAGTGGGGAATAAGAAGAAGGGAAAAACATCGTAGAGAGGAACTTAGAACACGGAAAACATATAAGAACGGGACTAGTGTGCAAGTGTCAACCATAGAAAAAATAGAAACTAACCGTCACCCCAACAGGTCATGAACACACACAAACAACACACTGACGCTAAAGGACAACCACGCTCAAGCTAATCTCTTCACACACAACACGCGAAAGACGCGAGAAGGGGGAGAGCAGAGAAGGGGAGGGAGAGGGAAAGACAGGGAAAGGAGAGAGAAAGCCCGGAAGCGTCCAACAAAAGAGCAAAAAAAAGCCACAGGGGGACAACCAAAGGGGGGAAAGATTGAAAAAGGAACCGCTAAAAGGGAAACAGAAGAGGAAAGAAAAAAAACCCAGACACCAAAACACGCTAACGGGTCAACTAAAACCCAAATCAACAGTAAATGGATCACACATTCGGCACAAAGAGTCGACTAAAACGGAGAGTGGGGGAAGCGGAGAAGTCTGAGGAGGGATCGCTCGTAAGGGGGGGTGGGGGTGAGGGAGAGAGACGAGACCTTGAAAAGCTGGAGGGAGAAGAGAGGCGAGAAATCATACAAGGCAGGCAAACCTGAGGGGTAAATCAACCGGGATATACAAACTAAAGCAAAGACCTCATACAAGGGGAAAAAACTAAGGAAGGCGAAGATCAAGAGGATGACGGACGAGGACGACTAACACGACATAGGATCAGAGCGTGCCGTTACAGAGGGGAAGGGGACCAAGGAGGAGGCGAGGCCACGGAAAAAGGAGGCACAGCGAGGAAGGGGGGGGGGCCCAAAACGGGACCTAAAAGATACATCCAAAGACATGTAAGGTCGAGTAAGGGGACAAAAAAAACAAATTAGACAAAGTAAAAAAAGGAAAAATATCGTCCTAGAGTAACCTCTAAACAGAGAAACGATTAAAAGAGATTCATCTCAGATAACCGCGCAATCGGAGACGGAGAGCGCGCCAGCCCCGCTGGCCCGCACCACGCTCGCAACCAACAACACACACACGCACCCCCCCCCCAACAGCGCCCCCTGTCCGCACACAGACGGACAAAAGGGGCAGGGAGGAACAGAGCAGCGAGGAAGGACGGAACAGAAGGAAGCAGGGAGTAAGGCAGGAGAGGCAAAACTAAACAGAAAAAAAGGGTCTCCACGGGGAGACGGCACACAGAAGCTGGGAACAGGAGGAAAGAGGCCAAGGATCCGGGAGAAGCAGGGGCCAACAAGAGCAGAGAACGGGGCAACACGAGAAGGGGGGTGCGGACAGAGCGAGAAGGGGAAGGTGATGGGGCACACTGGATGAAGGAGCAATGGAGCAGGGCGAATGAGAAGTGAGCGACAAACCAGATTGGAGGAAGAGGGCGGAGGTAAGCATGTAGAAAGGGGAATTAATGCTGGAAATAAAGCTGACCATGAAATGTACATTGAGACTCGGGAGTATTTCATAAGGGAACAAAGACTGTGGAGGAAACACATGATCACAATGTCGCCTCAGTGGAAACGGAGAGGGAGAAAGTAATAAAATACTATAGTAGTAAAACCTAGGCCTCGCATTCAAAACCACTCGGCACGCATGAAAGAACAGCGGCACAGGGAGGAAACAGGGCCTAGGGAAGGGCAACATGCCATCCCAGCGCGGGGGAGCGCAGCAAAGGGACGTGGAAACGAAATGTAGAGACGGCCGAAGAGGGCGGGAAGCGGGAGGAAAAAAACAAAAAACAAGGACGGAGGCGGGGGGGGCGGGGATAAGGAGGAGGGGGAAAAGCTCTCGCGCGCGCGCCTCGCCGCGCTCGCGGGCACAGCCCCACGGGGACGGGGCCCGAAGATGCACTAAGGAACAGGACAGGGACGAACAGCACCAACAGAAGAAAGCGAGGAAAAGGAGGGGGCAGGGGGAGGGCAGGGGAGGAAAGGCAGGTACGGAGGTGAACAAAGAACGGAGGGGAAGGGGACCAAAACCGAAGTATTGAGAGCAGGGGTAACGGGCGAGGAACGAGAATGGGGGGGGGAAAGAGTGGGGGGCCGGCAGGACAGCGAGGGGGCGCGGGGAGCGGAGGGGGGCCGGGGTAAAAAGGGGACGCGCCGCACCCCCCCGGCGCGCCCGCCACGCGCGCAACACCACACACACAACACACGACACAGCCACGCACCCACCCCACCGCCGCCCGCAACGCACCCAGGCAGGGGCAGGGGAAGCAAGGGCTGAGAGGGGGTGAGTGGCGGGAGCCAGAAGGGGACAGGCGGGAAACTCGACGAGGCCTCAGAATGATGGGGGCTAGGGGAGGAAAAGGGACCGGGAGTGGGGGGAAGTCGGCTGTTACTCACGCAGATCAACCCAAGGACTCGCATGGGGGCGGGGATTGGAACAAAGCACCACGGCAAACCGTCATGCCAGCCAAAATCCCCCCACTATAAGGCCGCAGGGGGGCATCATGTAGAAAAAAGGGGGGGTGGTGGAGCGGGAAGTGGGTCCTCGGGAGGAGGAGCATTAAATAGGCACCACGAATATTGGCGCCCAAAAAGCCCGAGCCAAAACGAAAACACAAAGAAAAAAGGAGACGGACGGTCCTGGTGGGCGGAGCCTCAAGACGGGACAAGGCAGAAGGGGGCCGCGAACCGTCTGGAACGGGGAATCACAGCACCGTCAATCCCGGACCCCGAAGTGGGGGGGACTGGAGCTAAACTAGAAAACCACCAAACCAGGGGGGCAAAGGGGGCGACGATAGAGGACATGCGGCACACCCGTTTGCAAGATATGCTAGCGGGTGACGCAAGTGGCTGCTGAAGTAATGAGTACGGACAGGAAAGGAGAGGCGGTGCGTTTCCAAGAAGGCTAAAACCTGTTAAAATCTCCGGACAACGACAAATCACAGCGAACGGGACAAAGGGCGGATCGCAAAGGAACCGTGCCAAGGGCACAATAGGGCAGAACAGAGCCCCCCCCCTCACCAGGGACGGCCCGGGGGGGGGCAGGAGGCCCCGGAAAGGAAAGGTGGAAGCAAACGGAAAGAAAGGAGATTAAAAGCATTTGAAAATGACACACGGCCCCGGAGGGGGGGCCGATGACGGGACTCCGAAGAGGCCAGTAGGGCGAGCAGCATCATACACAAAAAAAAACCTCAAGGGGAGCAAGCAGACAGTATTGTAGGAGAACACTTGCCGGGTCCTCATGGCGCGCCATAACTGCAGGCTCCCTCGCCACGAGCAAACCGTTCGAGAAGCAAAACTCGTTCGCAAGGGAGCGCCCCCATGTCTGAAGCAATGTCCCGAGGGTGGTGGCAATCGTTGGAAAGCCTCAGACAGGTCATCAGACAGCACGTACACACCCGGCTAGCACTGCCTGTGGGCGACCTAGGACATAGGCAGATCCGGCAAAAGGGGTTCGAGCATGCAAAGTGAGCAGTTCGATATGGGGACACTGAAATCGTCGTAGTGAGGACGGATGCAAGGATGTCAGCTAAGGATCAAAAAACCCAAAGAAAAGTCAAATGGCCGGAGACGTAAGTGTAAATCCGGGGCGCGCGTAAGCCCCTCTACCACGGCCCTCGGGCCCAGCCTCGCGGCTCCTATGCAGCAGTTCCAAAGAACGTAGCAAGGGGCAGAGTTGGGAGAGGACTGCCCCCAAAACCCCCGGAACGGGTGAATAAAAAAAAAAAAAGCAAAAAGAAAAAAGACAGTAGCCGGTCAAAAGAAACAACTTGACCTGCACGGCGTCGAGCGGCCCTCCAGCGTAAAAAAAAACCAAATCTAATCTGTGTGATTAATACGACAAAATAATCACATCTACTCAGCATCGTTCACGGGCGAGCACGTGTGGCGGGAGATGGGAAAGGCGTCTCTTAGGGCACGAATCATGCTTAAGGACTTCAAACAGGGGTGGGCGCGACAGTAACAGGGGTGTGAGCAGACATGGTGGAAGCACGTGGATTAAAAGCAACAAAATACGCGCAGTTGTGGTGGTAATAAATATACAAAGTTCTGGCGAAAGGGGCAGGTGGAAGTGATTTACGGGGTTAGTTATTTCTTGTTCTTTTGTGGTGCAGTTCGCTCAAACAAACTACAGAGACGCATGAAAGAAGCTGAGGCGGCCCTTGCGAGGGACTGAGGGATCCTTTGGAATAGGGTCTGGTGGGGGGCCGAAATAGTGACTGGCCGGGGTAAATCGGTTACATGACGGGTGGCAACAGGTGCACCGTATGAATGTTGGGCCTTGCAGTTTTAGGGAGACCGCATACAATGAAGACACAGGGGTATGTTCATCAGGGAACCGGGGCGGGAGCGGGAACCGACCGTTGGTGGGTCACGGACAACGGATTAAGACCACCCTCGGCTGCGCGGCAGCGGGGAAGGAGCTCCACATTGTGGAAGGGACATGGCGTGTCCTGCGGTCAGGATGGCTGCCGGAGAACCGGAGCTCTCACGAGGCTCAGCACATGTAACTGATTCCCTTATCAGCCCTACCCTTACAAACTGGAAACTGTTCTCATGGAGACAAGCACTTATAAAACACACTAGATGTTTCTCTCAGGGAAAAAAAAAATACAGCATCTATTAAGTAAACGGAATGTTCCGGTAGGACTGTGTCACTCCTGCAGGTTTATTTGTTTTATGATGATCAGGTTTCATAATGAACTTTGGCTTGAGACTTTGGTCTTCAGTGACCTCTGCTGTGAGGACCCAGATTGAGTGGAATGATGTTTGCGTTACTGACCTGGTCAACAAAAATTTCCCTCTGTGTCCTACATGCATGCTACATCAATAACATGACCCCTACTGATGATGCAGCAGCTGTGATTTACAAGGAATTACCTTACTTGGAGGTACAGAACAAACTAGGGATATCACACTTTGGTATTGTAGAATAGGAAACAACCTGAGGAAAAATAATAAATATTATTATTATTACTAGAGTTCGACCGATATGGGGTTTTTTTTTGGGGGGGGGGCCGATACCGATATTAAGGAGTAAAAAAAGACCGATATCGATATATCGCCCTCATACGTTATTTGTAGGCTATATTATAGTACAGTATAGTCAAAAGTTTGGACACACTTCTCATTTGTGTCCAAACTTTTGATTTGTACTGTATATATAATACAGTATATAGCCTACATAAACAAAATATATATATACGTAAACACATTTTTTGCAACGATCACTCAAATGTGGTGGTCAAACACTTATAATGACGTGACAAACATAGGCCTATGTAATGCAGGCAGGGTATTTGACAATAAACTTTATTATTCAAAATGAGAGTAATATTCTCCTAACATTTTATTCTCCCACATCCCGCACACACGAGTGTCTACCAGCGCTCGCCCATCTTGTCCCGCGCCGCACTCTGTTGCTTCGGGTCTCGCGGGAGCAGGTCTCTAATCCACTGGCACTTGACTCGACAGTGCGTTTGCTACATCCTTTTTACAATCTCTAGGTTATAAATCACTGCATTCTGTCAGCAATGTAACGGCAGTAACGTATAGAGACCTCGGATTGTAACTATACTCTAATCCACCAAATTAGCTCCTACTCCGGAGCATGGTCTAACCAGCACAACTAGTACTACCCGTGACGTAAGTAGACATTGATTGCCCAAACGCGTACAAAAACGCCCTCACCCGCCATGATTTAAAACGCCATCTAAAACGTAACATGTGTCCCCTTATTTCACCACATTATGGAAAAGAGCGATAGATGACGACGCTGTAATTGGCATCACTGTTTGAAACATTTACCCGCCACGGAGTAAATCCTCTGAGTGGCTTACTCACGTCCTCGTACACACGTCGGTGCTAATTTAGGGACGCTTAAAAATTGGGGATACTGGAATTAATGTGTGCTAAAAGTGCGTGGCCCATACGTTAGTACTGGAGCAGGTTATTCTAGAAGAAGCGGGTGCAAAAGAAATGCCCGTGTGGTATGGTATTCCGGTCAATGCCTTGAAGAGTGGGGGCGTGCGTCTGCCAGGGGCCTGACGGCATTGGTGTTTTTATACTTTACAGGAACATTAATCGTATACCTTTGAAAACGGCGTTTCGTTTCAAAACGGCTCCGTCCACAGTACGGGGGCAACTCGTTGCCAAAATACTCATCCCACAGTAAATTCACTGTACTGCCGGCCGTGTTTAAGAAACCTTTGGTTCCCTGAGGACAGGAGACCGACGAACAGACCATAAGTTTTCATGAAATTCGTCGGGCAGGATTCTATTTACGAAAATATCGTCATCATTCCTGATTGCGTCCAAGTCACCCGCACTCCCCATTCATTTGGTGTTGGCTCTAAAACGACTGCCCACTGTTTGTTTGCCCCAGGACACGGCAATTCTGAGTAAATTTTCTCTCCGGCTTTGGCAGGACTGTTATAATGAACAGTGTACAAAGGGTACCTTCTTAGCAACAGGTGAAAGTTATAGCAAAATACACCACACTACCAGTATCGACCAGGATATCTATTGGTACAGTATGACTAAAGCATGCATTCATCATAAGTTGGCAAAGCCTCCTTTTCACATGGTCCACACGTACTCCCAAAAACGCTGTTCACAGAGTTGGGGCCACTTTGGGTAGAGGGGTTTGTGGTCAAAAGGCGCCATGTGGGGTGTGCCGGTGACAAGCTAGGCAGCATCTCAGGTGGGACAGAAGGCCCAACGAGACGTTTGGCAAACAAAACGTATTATGAGGACAAGCATGTAACCTACCCTCCTATAATAAGCGTCGAGTATGATTTAGTTAATCGCAGCCTTTGTAATCACAATGCGTGCCTAGGTGGCTTTACGAGTCGTTGTTAAATGGTTGTAATCTTGTGCACCTCAGAAAGTGTAATAATGCTTTCGTGGATTCTCCTGGACACGACACTTATCACACTGCAAATGCCTTCAGTAGTTTTATGATCGTGATGTCCCGACTGCACGTTTAGGTTCTGAGAAGGCAGAAAATGCGGGGTTGCAGATGTCCCTGTATATTTTGGTGTTAGAACCATGAGGTTTTTTCAGGAGTATTTGGATCGATGCGGTTCAAGAGAACAGTGATTTATGTGAAAAATGGTTTTTTATACCATTTAGAGTGTTCTTGACTGTCCACGGGATTCGAATGTAAGGCTCCTTGTGGTTGATAAAGAATTATTAATTCGTGTTTCTTGGTCGTGCCCCACAAACGTGGGTTGGGGCAATGATATTAATGTGGGTTGGTTGGGAGCATATTAGAATAGGGGCACTGGTGATACATTAACCGGAATGAATAGGACAAGCATAGCGAGGAGCTGGTCACTTCTCCTCTGCATTCCCCAGTAAATCACGTGGCCAGCCTTTATACAGACATTATAGCATCTCTGAATGAGAGGTTGAACCATACTTGAACAATGTAATTATACTGACGTCTGTACTGTCAGACCTGTATTGTTTTTATTTGTGCATAAGAATCATCCGGAAACACACAACAGATAAGCGATTACATTAAAGAGAACTTCACACCCTGCACTAAAGAACCGCAGAGACCATCTGATCTCATCTCTACACTCTAGGCTTTTTACACTGAAGGAGACAAGAGAGTTCACGACTCAATATTTCAAAAGAGATGAGTGAGAGGCTGGGCTGTCTGAAAATGGAAGAGGTGCTTTTAGTAGGGCTGTGAGTCACTGGTGAGCAGCAGTGAAGGAAGACTTCATTCCTCCCATACTAAGAGCTTCAGGTTAGACTCAGGTCTGTGTTTCTTTGTCAGGCTTTAGTCACAGGTTTTTGTTTGAGGCTGTCTCCATTTCGGTGACAAATTTAAAAAAAAAAAATTTTGTCATCTAGGTTTTATAGGCTAGTCGGTTTTAAGAAAGGTCATTTGCAGGTCCTGCTGAAGTTTGGTAGGTTGTGTGTAGTAGGTCAGAAGTACTGAGCATTGAATCTGACCAGTGAGACTTGGAGTCTACATTCAAGCAATAAGGGAAGAGACGCTGTGAATAGTCACGACTAAAGGCCGTTGTTAGGCACGATGCTCAATGCAGTTCAAAGTATAGCACAGCCTTGAGTGACTTGTTGATTTTAACATTTGTATTAGTGTTAGTGGGTTTTTTTTTTTTATTCTGTTAAGAAAATTCATCAAGTGGTGTCCTTCCAGATACAGCCACTGACATAACAGATTTTTGCTATGCAACAAACATAACAATACCATATAAGAGATCTGCAGTGATACAGTGTCTGATGTCATAGCTGTGATGGTGTTGTGGATTTTTGCATGCTTTTTAACAATGTACTGACCAATCAGAAGTCAGGAACAAAACTACTTAGTAGTATAATACACCTTAAAGTACCACTGAAGTGCCCTTAAACTAGAGGTCTGCACAGGCTTTAAACTGAAGCCCGAACCCGACCCGTACCCGAGATCGTCTGACCCGACCCTAGCGGCACAGTTAAATTTAGAGACCGAACCCGAAATCTTTTTTTTTTCTTCTTTTGTTTTTCCCCACAACGAATAGCCAATTAAAAAAAAAAATGCTGTATTTCACGATTGCATGCAACGGTCAGTAAACAAATGCATGTAAAGAAACAGATTCATTAAGGCTCGGCCAGTTCACAAGGCAAAAGAAAAAACACTTACCAGTTATGAAAGTTTATGAACATCAGGTGCCTCGGCCACATAAATTCTGCCGAGTTTTTGAATGGTTGTATACGACGACGATAATTCTTCCATCGTGCAAATTATGGTCATTTTCGTCAGTTAAGGCTTGTTAGCATTCGGCCTGCTTTAAATCAGACAGAGATGCAGTGCAGTAAGATCGTATTTATTTGAATTAATTAATTATATAATTTATTTGAATTAGCAAGAGAGAGAGGGATGAAAGTTGCGTGTGTGAATTACCTGCGTCTGTGCATCTCTCTCTACAAGCAGGTTTGTATGAGGCTTAGTTCCTTCAAAAACAGTGATTTTACCCCGTCATTGCAGAGAAATATAACGTTGCGATTCAGTAGCCTGTCGAAGCTATTTTACTTATAAAAGTTTCCGTGCTGTGTTGTCGTTGTTGTGTGCACTAATGTGTGTGCGTGTGTCTATGAAAGCAGCGTAGCCTAGGCTACTGCATATAGTTTTAGTTTAGCTATAAGCCCTACCCGAACCCGAAGCTATTCATTAAACATTAACCCGAACCCAACCCGAAAGTATTTCGGGACCCGTCGGGCTCGGGTCGGGTAGCAGACCTCTACCTTAAACACAGCAATATTTTGTATGCAGTTTCCACTAAAACTTGAAAAAGCCACATTTGACAGCTTGTGACAGCTACATCATATTACAAATGTAAGTCTTAATAGATTCCCCTAATAGAACTGTTATAAATATACTATTCCCCTGAATGAACGGTAGAGGAAGATGGTCTGGAAAGAGATAGAACAAAGCTTGGAGGCGTCGACCCAAACAATATAACAAGCGTTTGGAGGAGGGGTAAAAGGAAACTGGAATGAAAGCATGTAAGTGTAATTAATAAGAGAGGAGGGGAGGGGAGTCCGATGGAGCCGACCATCTTGTGTTTTTAGGTGTGTGGATAACTGTGAAACTTTGGGCTGGGCCAGTGTTGCTGCTTTGTGCACAAACTAATTAGTGCAAAAAAAAAAATCAAGGCACAGGTGCTGAGCGCACAGTACTTTTTTTTCCTATCCCTGCCTGCATACACTAAGTACATGTACTGTGATGACAGAAATTTATGGCACCAGCACTATATGCATTCCCTAGCGTACACATAGAAAACCATAGTATACTCTGGGCTTTAGAGGGAAAGACTTTTGTCAACTATGCAAGGATAAAGAGTGATCCTATTTGCCCACCTCTTTTCATCCCTTGTGCCTCTTATCCTTTTATTCCCACAGTTCTTCAACCGGCACCAAACCAGGCGGTTCAGAATCTTTCAGATGTTCGCATGACGTTTTCCCGTCACAGGCCGCCCAACATTCCATCTCCTCCGCCCCTCATTCCCACTTCCAAACCCACCAACAAGCCCTCCTTCATTCAGGGAGGCTCCATTTCACAGGTAAGAGAAATGCTGTTGAGTGTTATTTAAAGGGGTCCTATTATGCTCTTTTACAAAGTCTTGATTTTGTTTTGGGGGTGTACTAGAACATGCTCTCATGCTTGGTGGTTCGAAAAACGCATTATTTTTCACATGATTAAAATACCTTTCTCCCCACTGGCAAAAAATGGGGGACGCTCGATTAGTTCCAGCTTTAATGAAGGTCCGCCTTCCGAAAAACAAAATGTGATGTGATTGGTTAGCTGTCCCAATACGTTGTGATTGGCGAACAGCTTAGATGGTGTTTCAGTACTGCCACGCCCCCTTGCTCCGTCTTTCAACAAAACCTTTTGGCGAATCCGGCACTTCTCACTCGTGATGTGGAAGCTGTCCTCAGTAAAATGCGCAGCACACAATAGCAAATTGGGGTTATAATGCTCAGGAACAGAGTTAAAAGTACATGCAAACCAGGTTTCTTGTGTGACCTCTCGGCTTTCGAAGTAAAAAACACCGCGTTTTCACATGCGGGTCTCACAACCCGAAACGAGAAAGGCGCAGCGTCGCGCCACGTCTTTAAAATTCGAATACATTATTTTCTATGAGTGTAGGCACACCGGCGGCGCCGTTCGGTGTCTGTCCGCGGCACCCAGCTACGTCGTGTTGTACTTGTAAGAATTGTTCTAGACCAGCGGTTCTCAATTCCAGTCCTCGCGTACCCCCGCTCTGCATGTTTTGCACGTCTCTCTTTGTTAACACGCCTGATTCAGATCATCTCGTTAGAAGTGAGCTCCGTGCATGAACTGTGTTCCTATTGACATGATCCCTACACATTGCTCCCTACTCCCTGAGCAGGGGAAATCCGTTGAAGTTTACTTCACTTCGGAATATTCATTTACAGATTTGCGCCGCTGCGGTGTCTTCACACACAAACGAAACTTACTTGAGAAGCGTGAAGTGGGACATAATATACTCTGTAAATAAATACAATTTAAATTCACTTCTCGCACACTTAAATGCCCTTTGTATGGAACATATACGCTCCCTTCAAACTGGAATCATGGAGGAATATCCGGTAATGTCCACTTCGCAGGGCACTTACAGTCAAATATAACAAACGTATGAAGCAATAAGAGAAACATACAAAATGTGCAGAGCGGGGGTACGCGAGGACTGGAAATGAGAACCGCTGTTCTAGATATGCCAAAAATTTGAGGCTACGCAGTAGCTCTTCTTCCTTGGTGTTTCGCTGATGCACTAACCTCTGTCAGCAGCACTTTCTTCTTCGTCGTCTCCTCTGATGCGCTCACTCAACCAAGCGTTCCAACCACGACCTCGCCCCTCCCCACCTCCCAACCATTTGAATTTCTGTAGGCGGAATTATTTTAACGATATTCTTATAGACCGCTTTGTGATATCACAAAGCCTGGAAACCAAATGCTGTAGTCCAAACGAGCCGTTTGCTGTAGTTCTTGAAAATGTATTTTTAAAAAACGAAATATCTCCCTTTGGAGTGGACTTTGAGATTTGTAACTTTCTAGATCTTTTTTATGCCCAAACATGCACACTACACACTGACTAAAATTAAAAAGTGAAAAGCATAATAGGACCCCTTTACAGAGACTCTTGGTGCTTATGCTAAGTTTAAATACTTCCTACATGTAATGGGATCAAGGCAGGGATCAAGGGTTTTCCTGGTATTTCACTCTAATTTGTGTCTTCCCTGCAGGGAACGCCAGGAACGTACCTTCCTTCTCAAACGCATGCTGTGTACGTACCGGAGGTAGTTAAGACCACAGGGGGGTCGATCTCGCTCGGTTTACCAAGACAGCAGGACCCTGCCAAACCTGGTGAGCAAGAGAGATTTGAGAGTATAAATGTATCTTAATCCTGCCATCAAGCTCAGCTTAACTAGACTCAGCCATGGCTTTTGTGGCTGAGTTTCATTATGAAGTTAAGAAGATGAATACCTCATGCGGTCCATGAAATGTGTAATCTAAACACCTGATTGTGTGTGTGTTTAGTGTCATATATTAAGCAGGAGGAGTGTTCTCCACGTGGACAGAGCGCTCAGGCGGAGGGTCTCTTATCCAGAGCTCAGTATGAGGGAGTTGTCAGAGGTGAGATGACTTAAAATATACTATAAAATTAATAAAAATCAAGAATTAATCCACAAAAGTAAACAGTTTTACCATTCAAACACAAACCAAACAATGTTTTTCTTCCTCTCCTCTGCTCCCATTAGGACCCATGCAGATTCCAGACATGAGAGGGCCACCTGGAAAAGGCCCAGAGGGCTTGAATTTCAGAGGAGGCTCCATTACGCAGGTATCTTTATTATAGGCCTTACTGTAGTATTTGAGTAATTTTCATTTATACTTGTGTAGTATTTCTCACTCTCACTCTTTGTCTTTGTAGGGCACTCCTGCCCTGACTCAGTCCAATGTAGCAGCGGATCTGTTGAAAGGCACTATTGCTAAACTGGCCACAGAGGACCTGAGCGGCCCAGAGAAGAGCCGAGCTGATGCTCATTCTAAACCTCATGTTATCTACGAAGGCAAAAGCGGACACATCCTCTCTTTTGATGGTCAGAGCCAGAACCGCTTCCTTTCTGGTGTACTTGTGAGAACAGTATACCCCAGGGATATTGAATATTTAAGTTGTTTTTGTGACTAGTTATTTTAATATGCTTTTTATGTTTTATATATAGTTTATATTGTCAAAAGGCTAAAATAATAGTGTGATTAGTTTCTGCTATATTTCCCGGCACAAGTGGAGTCAGATTCAGACTCAGGTGAAGTGCTTCTTTTCAAGGGCTAAATTACATATTTGTTAGCAGTGCAACAAGAGCAGTTTCTATTTTTATAGAGCGCCATAGCCAGAGCTTACCAGGAGTTTTTTTTTACATGCTCTATTGATGTTTTTAGTTCATTTTATTACAATAATATATCTTGCTTTATGTTCCAACAGCCATTAAGAACCCTAGAGAGGGCACTAGAAGCCCACGACTGGGGCACGATCTCAAACGCTCATATGACATCATGGAGGGGTCCCGTGGACACCCAACACGTGAGACAGCACCTTATGAAGGTTAGTCATGTTTTTATGTTGTTTATCTGAGAAGAATAAAGCACAAAAGATTCAAAGCGGAGAGTGTGTTTGCCACTAGAGCACCTTTTAAAGACATTTTTCCTGTTTTTCTGTCAGGTTTGATCAGCAGAGCATTGCCAAGAGAAAGTTCTCACGAGACTAAAGATCGAGCCATACTCACAGGATCCATCATGCAAGGTAATGCTGATGCTTCCACCACACTTCCTTACTTCCGTTCTGAAAATATGTAATTATTTTATAAAAATATATAAAGACTAGTTGTTTTCAACTCTAGTTGATTAGTATGTATTAGTATAAAGGATTGCAAATAATTTCAAATAATAATACAATACAAAATATTTCTCACAGCTAAAAGAGCCACAGGAGAAGAAAACTATAAATACTACTTTAATTTTAATAATTGCTCATTTTTAAGAACATGTATGGACATTTCTGCATCATGCTTAATCTTTTCTGCCATGTTTCAGGAACACCAAGAGCCTCTGCTGAAGTCTATGATGAGGCCTCCAAGTACGGTAAACAGATCAAGAGGGAAAGTCCACCCATACGCTCTTTTGAGGGAGGTATCACAAAGGGTAAACCGTATGAGGGGGTGAACACCATAAAGGAGATGGGCCGCTCAATTCACGAGATTCCCCGTAAGGAGACTCAAGACAGTCGTAAAACTCCTGTTCTGGAAGGATCCATTACTCAGGTACTTGATTTGAGGTTGTTAGAGTTTCCCACACTGAAATGTATTTATGAAGAACATTCACAAATCACATTCAGATCAGTCAAATGAAAGATGCCTTAAGACAACAGTTTATCATTCTCCTAATTTTCTTAATGTGCATCTCTGCAGGGTATTCCTCTGAAGTACGAGAGCAGTACTGTGAACCCGTCAGCCATCAAGCACAATGTTAAATCTCTGATCACAAGCCCAGTGAAGATCTCACACTCTGTCATTGAGGCAGCTGAGCGCGAGAGGGCCAAGTACGAGGATGCGAAGACGTCCGAACGTGTCCGGCACACCTCTGTAGTGAACTCCACATCTGTCCTTCGCTCCACACACACAGAAGCGGGAAAATCTCAGCTCAGTCCAGCCATGTATGAGGACAGCAATGCACGCAGAACCCCTACATACACCGGCACCTCCATATCCAGAGGTTCACCTCTGCTGCGAGGGCAAGACGGTATGAATGCGGCATCTCTCATTTAATCTTTCAGTCATCCCCAGACAGTTGTTCTTATAACAATTAAACACCGATCCTTAGCTTACATCTAGCAGTCAATTGCACAGGTCATTGAACTGATTTTTTTTTCTCAAACAGGAAGTATAACAACAGGTAAACCAGCTTCTCATGAGAGGAAGAACACACTGACTCCCACCCAGAGGGACAGTGTGCCCGCCAAGTCACCTGTGTCCGGGGGTGAACCTCTTGCTTCTCACAGCCCGTTTGACCCCCACCATAGACCTGTGGCACCTGGAGAGATGTACCGGACTCACCTACCACCACACTTGGACCCCAGCCTCGCTTTTCACCACAGAGTCCTCGACCCAGGTAATTTAAGGCATTATGGAATCTTTTCAGGGGCCAGATTCATGATAATCTTCTTAAGAACAAATAAAGTTCTTTGGATTAATAATGTAGTTCTTTAAAAAAGAAAAAAGTGATTATAAAAGTATTTTAAATTTTGTAAAAATTGTAGTAGTAATATATATTGTAATGCTTAATATTGAAATAACACAACTTTCATTCAACCTTTTGGGATTTAAGACAAATGTGGCACTATCTTTAAGATGCTTCAAAGCTTTTTAAGAACTTTTTTTCGTCTTTTTTTTTTTCTGCGAGCAGCATTAAAGGGATGGTTCACCCAAAAAATGAAAATTCTGTTATGAATTACTCACCCTCATGTCGTTCCAAACCTTTATGACCTTCGTTCGTCTTCGGACACCAATTAAGATATTTTTTATTAAATCCAAGAGCTCTCAGACCCTTCATAGACAGCAACACAACTGACACATTCAAGGCCCAGAAAGGTAGTGTGGACATTGGTAAAATAGTCCATGTGATATCAGCGGTTCAACCGTAATTTTCGAAGCTACGAGAATACTTTTTGTGCGCAAAGAAAACAAAAATAACGACTTTACTCAACAATACTTCTTATCCTCATCCTGTCTGCAGCACGAGCCGCCATTGTAGAGAGAGTATCACAATGCATGCGCTGGCTTCCGGTTCATGTAAACAACACATGCGCGTGCTTACGCATGTGTGCTATGTATGCAGGGGTGCCATGCTCATTCATTGTTTACATGAACCTGTAAAAAATTTAATTTGTGGATGAATCATTCACAATAAGATCAGTAAGATGCATTTACAAAATATCTAGGATAAATTTATATTTCTTGCTGATTTAAAAAAATTATCTTATAGAACAGTCTCTGTTTAAAGTCTCTATACAGAACATTGTCTGTTTTTTTTAACTATATTAGAAAAGAATAAAAAACAGTAGTTGTTTTGTAAATCTGACCCATTGATACATTACTTAATAGGGCTCAGAGCACATGGGTAGTGGGCTACGCTTTGCCAAGGAATGGAAAATTTGTGAATAATGAATTAGTTCTGTTCTGAAACCATGCTTCCTACAAACAGGCTTGCAGGGAAAACAGTTCATGCGTCACACAAAATTGATTGATGTTCTGAGTTAATGGTCCTCTCTTAAAAGCACTATTCCTATCTCATTGATAAACATCATGTTTTGGTTTTTCAACCTACTCTCATGCATTAGGTAATAACATTTCCTGCTCAACTCTCCACTACTGTGGCAAATCCGCACCATTGACGTCAAGACAAGAACAGCGGGCTTTTCACCTCTCATCCTTGTTGTCCTCTGTACATCTCAACAGCGTACATGTTCCCACGGCAACCGTCGCCGACCGGTTACCCCAACACATACCAGCTGTACACCATGGAAAACACTCGGCAGACCATTCTGAACGATTACATCACCTCGCAGCAGATGCGCCCTGATATCACGAGGGGACTGTCACCACGGGAACAGTCCATTGCCATCCCATACCCACCAGGTAGAGGTAAGGGGCATGATTGTCTGAATGTGTATGTTTGTTTGTGAAAGTGAAGGAAAGTATCGAAAGTGTAGTCTGTAAATATTGTGTTTGTGTGAACTAGTGGCAACCTTTTCCAGACCATCAGAAGCAAATGACCCTCACGCAAATTCTAATTGCACGTGAAATTTGAGTTCAAAACAATTGTTAAATCCAGGACTGGGGCTATTCCCTAGACATCCACTAGACCCATCTGTTAAGAGGCCCACAATTTTTTATTTTTGTGGTTATGTATGTTCAATAGCATCTACAGGAACAAGGTTACCTGTTAAAAGTTGACCTGGGTTTAAAAAAAAATCCTAGTGATACTACAGTTTCAATCTGAAGGAGTTTGAGCTCAGACCTTTAAAAGGTCCTGCTGTCTACATCTCCAGTCCACATTGCACCATTTTTCTAGTTTTGATGTTGCTTTACTTAGTGAAAACCATTGTTTAGTGGAAACCAGCTTTCACTCCTGGTATCTTGTTATTTTTAGTAATTGAGCTCTTGATGTTGTTAATGAGCTACTTCAAATTTTTCAATTCCTCTTCTAGTCATTAGATGTTTTTAGAAGATCAGTAGAGGGTCTTGGCTCTTTAAAGTTAAAGCTGATTGGTTGTGGATGCTCACCCTCTGGCCCTTTGCTTCTGTCTGTAAAAGGAATAATTGATCTAGCCCAGATGCCACCTACCATCCTGTTACCTCACCCTGGGGGGACAGTTTCCCCCTCCCTGGAACGCATCACCTACATCCCTGGACCTCAGACCCCTTTCCCTCCTAGGGCATTCAACCCTGCCTCCATATCTCCAGGTGAGGATCCCACCCCTCCTCTCCTATCCAACACCTGAACTTCCCCTTCCAGTCCTGGTGGTGGTGCTTTAGAAACTCGCCCTTTGCTGCTGCTCTGAGATCAGTTTTGCTGTTTTAATCGAGACTCTTTCTTCCACCTAAAATTAACTACAGCTGTTTTCTGCACCACTATGATGGCAATGCGCTGCTACTAAATCTACAGCATCGTGGCAAAAGGAAATACATTTCACCTGATTTATGAGCTAGTCTGAATTGATTGTGGCGATTTATTGTGTAATAATACAAAAAACAACAATTCTAGGTCTTCTTTGGTCCTAAAACCTGTACCTGACCCAAATCAGTTCCTGCCCGAACCAGACGTGCATCATTTATTATTTTAAAAAGAAAAACCTGACTTGACACAGACTAACCCGAGTCCGACTGACCCGGTGGTCTTTATTAATTTTTTTTTGGGGGAGCCGAATGCAAAAATCAGTAATGTCCCATGACCAAAATCAGAAATGACAAATTAGAAACTCCACAGCATGTGTAGGTTTAAAAGTAGGCCCATCATCTTCCCTTATTTGTAGATGAAATTCTTTCTCCAATCCTTCTTCGCAACGTTTACTTAATAATGTAAATTATGTAAATAATGTAGCCTTTGTAATACTTTGTGTAAGTAAAAACACAAAAATGTACAGTTATGATTTAATTTTGGTTGCTTTATTTAGACAAAAGTGCATTGTTTTTCCACATATCCCAAAAAATAAACCACTCGTAAACTTTCAAATGTATCAATCAAATGACAAGGACATTTATGTTAATATTAATCTCCAGGACATTCATTTACCTGGAACCCAAGGCTACTAATATCACACACAACCCATGGCTAAGGCACTCATCAATGTGTTGGACCCAAACTTGTTCGTGTCTCAATTTTTTTTTTATATCTAGTGTGACTCTGAAGAGCTCAAATTTATATTCTTTGTTTTCACTGGCTACTAGTGAAACCGAACATGCGGCACTAGTTTAGTCAAATTCACAAACAAATAATTATTTTAATGAATCAATCAAGAAGATGCACCGTCTGTTCAGATCAGTTTATGGCCTTGGCAGGCTTCCTGCTGAATTCTGTATGTGGTGACACATAAGGGATTAGTTTTAAGGGATTCGATTGAGCATATTAGCAGTCACAAAGAATGAAGAGAGCTGCTGGTATCAATCTCTGTCTGCATGAGATTGTAGCTTAAGATGGATGTACATGTAGGATATTAGTCAGAATTTAAAAAGCAGCTGAAGTGCCAAAACCCCCATTTTCTGCAAGTACTTTCCTAGCCCTCTCTGTTGCCCTCCCCTGAGAAGCTGCCTTATTTGTGCATCTCAAACATCATATTGGGGTGAAGGCAAACATTGGCCTTGGCTCAGTAGTGTCATATTTAAAGTTCGTCTTGGGAGCGCAGGTGGTCTGAAGGTGAGTAGACCTTGACTGTCTAAACATCTATTCAAACGAGAGGGGAATTATGACGTCAAATGAATCGTAAAAAAATTATATTGCTAGATATATTTGCTCTCTGTGTGAATATGCTTTTAGAATTGTTTCATGGCTCCTGTGTCGGTGTTATATGCTAAAAAGATCAGCACAGAACTGGTGTTGTAGTATAACACTACAACACCAGTTCTGTGCTGATCTTTTTAGCATTATTCCATGTGCTGTCTTTACATACAGTTTGAATCTTGTACATGAGTACATACAAATACCTGTTGTCTTTTAAGAATAATTCGTTTAATTTGCTATTTTGCTTTGTACCCGTTTTGTACCTCTTTGTCAGTTTTTTTGGCTTTTGAGCTTTTCTGCTTGTTTGGCTCTATAGGTACTGATTCTTCCATTGTGTCCGCTGGTAAAGCATAGTAATAAGCGTCTACATAGTCCATTGTTCATTTTTGCTCTTTACTTCACCAAACAAAGTTACGCTCCTTTAGAGGAAGCAGCCAATAAGCATGAGGATTCTTTTAACGTTTAAACATATTTTAACATGGTAAAGTACATTGAGGCGCAACCTTTTTTACATGTAATTAAAACATAGTAGTCTATTATGAGTAGTTATAGTCTCTTCTGAGTGTTCACCATTTAGATGACTCTTCACAAAAACAATTTATTTCATAAATTTTGTATAAAAAGTTTTAAAGTGGAACCAAACTTCTGAATGGAATGCACCTTAGTTTTTCAATTCAGGTTTCTCCATCTGGCGAAGCTGTCATGCAACAAAACTAGTTGGCTTGATTCTAACCAATGAAATACCTGATGCAGTGATGCACAGTTCATAGACATCCCATTATATGTCGTGTTGCATGTAGCACATTGATTTTATTTACAAATATTGTGTGTCCATTTGATTGGTTAGAATTGTATTTGTTGTAACCTCTGACTGTTGCAACAAAAGCAGATTGTGATTGCATAAAACACTGAAAATAACTTGTGAATACACTGATGTTCTTGTAATACTTATAAACAAAGACAAAGGTTAGGCATGTTTGTTTGTGGGCAGCTTTTGTACTTATATAGTTAGTTACGTCATTGTTTGTCTTGGAGGGCTTTGCAATTCCCCACACCCACGGGAACCAGCACCATTTCAGTGGAAAAGGAGTAATAATACATGCTAACATGTATTAAAGAGAATGCATTGGTTAATGATTAATGCCTTGTTATTTATATACAGTGGGTACGTAAAGTATTCAGACCCCCTTAATTTTTCACTCTTTGTTATATTGTAGCCATTTGCTAAATTCATTTAAGTTCATTTTTTTTTTTTTCCTCATTAAGTACACACAGCACCCCATATTGACAGAAAAACACAGAATTGTTGACATTTTTGCAGGTTTATTAAAAAAGAAAAACTGAAATATCAAATGGTCCTAAGTATTCAGACCCTTTGCTCAGTATTTAGTAGAAGCACCCTTTTGATCTAATACAGCCATGAGTCTTTTTGGGAAAGATGCAACAAGTTTTTTCACACCTGGATTTGGGGATCCTCCGCCATTCCTCCTTGCAGATCCTCTCCAGGTCTGTCAGGTTAGATGGTAAACGTTGGAGGACAGCCATTTTTAGGTCTCTCCAGAAATGCTCAATTGGTTTAAGTCAGGGCTCTGGCTGGGCCATTTAAGAACAGTCACAGAGTTGTTGTGAATCCACTCCTTCGTTATTTTAGCTGTGTTTTTAGGGTCATTGTCTTGTTGGAAGGTAAACCTTCGGCCCAGTCTGAGGTCCTGAGCACTCTGGAGAAGGTTTTCGTCCAGGATATCCCTGTACTTGGCCGCATTCATCTTTCCCTCGATTGCAACCAGTCGTCCTGTCCCTGCAGCTGAAATACACCCCCACAGCATGATGCTGTCACCACCATGCTTCACTGTTGTATTGGACAGGTGATGAGCAGTGCCCTTTTTTTCTCCACACATACCGCTTAGAATTAGGCCAAAAAGTTCTATCTTGTGTCCTCATCAGACCAGAGAATCTGATTTCTCACTATCTTGGAGTCCTTCAGGTGTTTTTTTTAGCAAACTCCATGCGGGCTTTCATGTGTCTTGCACTGAGGCTTCCGTCGGGCCACTCTGCCATAAAGCCCCGACTGGTGGAGGACTGCAGTGATGGTTGACTCTCTACAACTTTCTCCCATCTCCCGACTGCATCTTTGGAGCTCAGCCACAGTGATCTTTGGTTCTTCTTTACCTCTCTCACCAAGGTCTTCTCCCCCGATAGCTCAGTTTGGCCGGACGGCCAGCTACAGGAAGGGTTCTGGTCGTCCCAAACGTCTTCCATTGAAGGATTATGGAGGCCACTGTGCTCTAAGGAACCTCAAGTGCAGCAGAATTTTTTTTTGTAACCTTGGTCAGATCTGTGCCTTGTCTCTGAGCTCTTCAGGCAGTTCCTTTGACCTCATGATTCTCATTTGCTCTGACATGCACTGTGAGCTGTAAGGTCTTATATAGACAGGTGTGTGGCTTTCCTAATCAAGTCCAATCAGTATAATCAAACACAGCTGGACAAATGAAGGTGTAGAACCATCTCAAGGATGATCAGAAAAATGGACAGCACCTGAGTTAAATATTTGAGTGTCACAGCAAAGGGTCTGAATATTAGGACCATGTGACTAAAAAAAAATTTTTTCAGTATTTTCCTTTTTAATAAATTCGCAAAAATGTCAACAATTCTGTGTTTTTTCGTCAATATGGGGTGCTGTGTGTACATTGAGGAAAAAAAGTAACTTAAATGATTTTAGAAAATGGCTGAAATATAAAAAAGAGTGAAAAATATAAGGGGGTCTCAATACTTTCCGTTCCCCCTGTCCTTTGTATATCCTGTTCATAGGTCTGTGCAATTAATCGTATCATTTGTGCATTCACTCTTGTCAGTAAAGCCGGTTCCTATTAGTAGTAAATCTCCATCACCTGCTTTCAGATGGAGCAGCATTTACTACACAGAGCCGTGGTTCACTGACAATCTAAGCAATATCGCGTTCATAATCGAATGCGATTCATCTGCGATTATGAACGCGATATAGCAGTGCATGATCTACGGCTCTGTGTATTAAATTCCGCTCCATCTGAAAGCAGGTGATGGCGATTTACTACTAATCACGGAACCAGCTTTACTGACGACATGCGCATGACACTTGTCAATGGATTATTGCACACCCCACTGTGCAATAATTTTCCATCACTGTTATCATGACTCTTTCTGCTATTCCTAACAGCAACACAGCTGGCCCTGTCAAAGTGCAGCAAGTGTAAAGGGCCTTTTTGGTTGTAACCCCACTTTTTGTTTTTGTGTGTTTCCTGTTCTTCACTCCCCACAGGACATCCTGCCCATCACAGTGCCACTGCAGCTATTGTGGAGAGGGAGAGAGAGAGTCAGAGAGAGAAGGAACGCGAGAGGGAAAGGGAAAGAGAGCGGGAGCGAGAAAGAGATCAGAGAGAACGGGAACGCGCAGCGGTAGAATATATGCGTGGAGGTAAGACCACTCCGAAGGAAATTGTCACCAATAATGGTCCTTTCTTCTCAGTCTATAACAAACTGATGTATTCTGACAATATTCTTAGGATTTGTCGCTGTTTATTTTGCAGTTTCTGAGCAACCTGGCCGACCAGGCAGCCGTAGTTTTCTGCGTTCCACTTCACCCTCTGTGAGATCACAGGAGGGCGTCCTCCAACAGCGGCCAAGCATCTTCCAGGGCACCAACTCCAAGAGTGTCATTACACCACTCATGTGAGCAATGCACGTTAACTTTATTTGTATTATATTAACTTTATATTAACTTACTGTATTATAAACTTGTAAAGCATTTATTTTATATTTTTATTTATCTTGATTGATGTATTTTCTTTATCTATTTATAATTAATTAATTTATTTTTTGTGTTTTTAAAGGGATATTTCACCCCCCCCCCCCCCCCCCCCCCCCAACAAAGTCACTCTTTCACTTCTCTTTAAATGTGAAAAAAAAACATTTGTGAAAATGAACATTTTTAACTTGCTCGAAGCATAATACCTCACTGGTTCTCAAACATCAAGCAAGTACAGTTGGCCTTCTGTTTACTAGGGCTGTCAAAATGGCTGAAAAACTAAATTCTAATTTTGTACTTAAATATGATCAAAATTCGATTTATATTCGAATTTAAAATGCATAATTTCAAGTTAGGGTGAAGAAAAGCTTTTGGCATCTCTCCTGAGGCCACAAGAGGGCGCATCATTCAAACCATAAGATAACATGACTATCTGCGAAAAAAAGTGCATAATGTTTCAAATTAAATTTTTCATTTAAAAACATGAGATGCAGTGGGATGATGGGGAGAAACCCGCCATAAAGTCTCGATATATATGTTTTTTTCAAAGTTAAACTTGCATTAATTTTAACAAGTACGACTTTTTAAGGAGACTCGTAAAGAGGCAAACAGAAGGTAGTCAGCTGTCTGTGTATATTCACTGCCACTTAAGTGCAGATATCAGATGTATAGGGGCGCCCCAAACTTTGGACTACAGACAGAGAGAGAGATACATGCGCAGCTGCAAGTCTTTTTATCAAAGTGCACAAGGAAGAAATATAAAGATGGTTAATCTGTGTTGCACTGATAACTAATTGTTTGGTTATCATTTTAATTGATAGAAATAGGCTTCAGTGTTTACAAAGGCTCTCTTTACATGTCTGCAGTGCTATTGTCTGACATTTTGTGGTTTTGCAATTAATGTTAGTCTTTTGAATATTTAGATAAGTCTTTAAGTTATATTGGTTTATTTGGGTTTTGCACTAACATTCCTTGTGTTTGTTTGAATTTAGCGCAGCGCTGTCCTGTGGAGAGTTAAAGTGATCATTCACCCAAAAATGACTTCTCACTTAGACAAGTTTGACAACTTCCCAATGAGTTTCTTCTGAACAAGACATTTGAACAATGTTGGTAATAAAACTGTTTTCAGAAGTCTGTAGCTGTACTCTGCTCATCTTGGGCTTTGACTGGGACCTAAATTTGACCAAAGGACAAAGTGACTCCACCCTCTCAGCTTGGAGGGAGGTGTTGGAGAGCAGGTGTGCTTGTTGTTAAAATTTGGGAAAATTCTCTTCTGTACAACAGTCTTGAATCTCTTGCAATTATGAATACTTGCGTTTGTGCTGTTTTCTAGGTAAGCTGGACAACATGGAGCTGGATGCAATGTTATTCTCCTTTAAGGATTGATGCCCGCTCGTTGGCTTTGCGGTCCATGTTGATGTGGCTCATGCAAGAGTTCTAAGCCCTTCTAGCCTTGTTTGACCTTAAATGGCTAAATGCTACAAATCGCAGTTGTACCTCATTTATACAGAAGCCTCCATATTCTTGTTTCTTTAAATTAGTTAATGAGTTTAATTGTTACAATCAGGTACTGACAAGGCCATAGGAACATTCTCCAGGAGTTGCCTAGGTGAGGAGTCCCTCTTGAACTGAAAACTAACCCGTGTCCCTTGCAATGTTTCCAACACCTGGCATATTGGTCTCGTTGCTTGGTCAACAGCTTTAAGGTGAATGCTATCAATGTTCAATGCAGTATCTGTTAAAACAATGCTAGGTGTGTTACTTGAAAATGAAGGCAGAATGGTTAATTTGGATCATCGCTACCAACTGCAACCAAGTTGCATTTCTGAGAAGTTGCTCTGGTGTAGTGATCGACTATTATTTGGTTTTGTAATCGAATTGTATTTATTCGTGATTTTTATTGTATTATGCATCACTGTTTCCCTTAATGTTTACTTTTCCCAAGAAGCCCTGATGGAAATAAAAGCACTTTAATCCAAGCCCAGCTGTATCTGGTTGACATCTGAAGGTAAGAAATTACAGCTTGCACTCAACATGAGCTTTGTTTGACTTTCAAAATGTCAGTTTTAGATCGTAACCATGGGCTTTGTATTTGGAGTTTAAAGAACCAAGAGCTTTCACCTGTTTAGTATACATAACTGTTTTTTTTATGTACTGTTTTGTGCACATCACCCATATCTTAGTATTTCAGATTCAGGGATATGACTGCAAGACAGCAGTAAAAACAATGGACAGTTTTACTCATTGAAAGATTTGTTCGTGATATTTACTTTATAATTGTGTTCGAGTCGTACACGCATGCTATAGTTAGTCGTGCATTAATTTAAGTGATGACTGCTACTGTGGGAGTACGTGGCTTGATGAAGTGCAGGAGATGCAGATAACTTGATCTTCACCTTTAACTTTAATTAATGCTGTCACATAACAAATCTGCTTCAAAGATAAAATTACATGAATTGCTTATTACAATATTGAAATGTAAAGCCTGTACAAATATACCAGAAATCGTGAATATAAATAATTGGGAATCATGTAAAAAAAAAAGAAGGAAAAAACCAGGCACACATTTATCTATAACATTTTGTAGTTTGTTCAAGTGTCCTGTTACTACAAAGGTTACATTGCTGTCTTGCCACCAGCCAGTTGCTGCATTGCTGATCGTGGTTTCGAGTAAAGATACATCTGCCCTTTATGGGGAACACGCAGTAATCCTAGATGACTTAAACCATATATTTTAATCGATTCCGCAAATTCGTTTGAAGAACCAAATTAGCCAGAGATCACTTATCACGATTAGAAGATCTGGCATCTTTCAAATTATGGCTGCAATATTAAACACGATTGTCATGCGCATCTTGTCAGTAAAAGCCGGTTCTGTAATCAGTAGTAAATATCCAGCACGTGCTTTCAGATGGAGCAACGTTTACTACACTGAGCCATAGTTCACTAACAAGCTATGCAAAATCTGTCACAGTGTCTAGTTGTGGTACCCTGGACTGGCCACTTGAGGGTGGTCTTCCAGTTTCGGTGTTTCATGTTTTGAACTCCATTTCCCATAGTCCTTTGCTTTGTCGTTTTGTTCTGATCGTTATCTGTCTTGGCTGCAGTATTCTGTCACGGAATGCCAGGAGAAAACAAAATTAGATCCAAGTGCAGTAGGTTTATTAAAATAACAAATAATCCAAAACAGAACGAAAACTAGGCAAAAGGTAAATTCAAAACACAGGGAACAGAAAACGCGACGTAACTCAAACAATACTGCAGCCAAGACAGACAGTGAGAGCATGGTATAAGTAGTGATGAAATGATTAGTAAATTGCCAACAGGTGATAATGATAAGAAAAAAAAAAAGCAAAGGACTATGGGAAACAGTTCAAAACATGTAACAAAAACAGGAAGAGCGCCCTCAAGTGGCCAATCCAGGGCACCACAACCAGACGGCAATCACGGTTCTAATCCGCAGATTTTATAATCGCAGGATTATGAAGCGTTCTGAAGAACACACAAAAAAATATTTAAATGAAGCTACAAACAAATGGTTGCATAGTGCTCTAAAAATGTATCTACAAATGAAGATGTATTAAATGCTGCTTCCATTGAAACAGCACATGAGAACCAAACAGTTAATTTTTACTACTCACACTCGCGGTACGTACACAGAAATATATTTTGAAGTAAATGACCTTCTATACGTGGGTTTCTGTCTGGCACCGAGTAGGCACGCACCATTGTCATAGCATTATATTATAATGCCATTTTACAGCCTTTGACACAGCTTCGAATAGCTAATATATAATACGACCTCAGATAAACCATATATTGTCGTAATCGTGTTTATTAGTATATTTTGTTCCCTTACAGTATAAAAACTAATCCAGAAGTGTCAGCCTGTCGTGTGAAGCTCTCCTTGTGTTGGTGAACAACCCTCTGTGAAGACCTGAGGGCCTACCAGCAAGTATTCTTGGAACAAGGGTACAGAAAAGGCACAATATTGTAGTTCCTTGACCACACTAATATTAAAGCTTTCTAGGCACATTGCGTTTTGTCCCCTGGATTATTCCTGCTGAACATGCAGGCAGTCATGTAGATCTTGTAGCCCCCCCCCTTCCAATTCACAGCTGTCTGGCAATTCCAGAGTCCTAATGCTGGATTTATTCCAGATGTTGCACATCCTGGGTTTGACTGACCAGGACTTGACAAGAGGACACAAACGGCAGGTTTCATTTTAATTTCTTCAGTAATACCAAAATCTATTGTGTACATTTACTTTGTCTCCTAGGTGAGGTAGAGTTGGATGTGCTGTTGTCCTGTTCTTTAATTTACACATCCTTTCTCCCCACCCACGTCCTCATCACGACACTTCAGTTTCAATCACCAGTGCTCTCTTCCACCTTCAATGCCACGACTGAGGTGAGACTCTTGAGCAAGGCAACGAACCCCCAAAGTGTGTGTGCGCACTTGTATGGGTTAAATGCAGTGCACAAATTCGAGTATGGGTCACCATACTTGGCCACACTTCACTTCTATTCCGATATCATAGTACCTCACTTGGCTATAGATTAAGATTGTGTGTACAGATGGTTTGCGGTGTTTAATTTGTTGTTACAATAACATTCTGTTCCATTAACTATATTCTTATGAACATCCCCCTAGAAGCTCTGATAATCTTTTGGAGGTGGGGCACAACCAATGCCGCCAGCCCCAATTGCTAGTGCTGATGATACAGCAGGTGAGTTTTCAACAATCAATATAGTTATATGGGTAACCCATGCCTTTCGTGAGGGTTTTAATTTATTTTAAATATATAACCGTTGCATTACCTTCTAATATGACATAACATTTCTAACTTTTATAATTTAATTATTTTAATCTTTCATTAGGTCCATCCTCTGCAGGTGAGGCACACTTACCAACACCTGCATCCACTGATCCTGCTGTTCCTTCCATGTCTGTATCAACCTTAACAGATTGTGGAGCAGTACTTAATAGCACATGCAGCCATTTGTATTTTGGTTTTAATATTGATTGTATTTTGTTTATATAGAAATATATCAGCTTTTATAATATTTCTAATTGTTCAATGGCATTTTTTTTTTTTTTTAATAGGTCATTCTTTTTGTGGTTTGGTGTCAATGTCCACATGCACTCCCTTAGCAACTTTTAGCCTACACTATGGATCAACAGCTCCTCCAGTTGACCAGCGGCATGGTCATCTATCCTGTCCGACTCATAAAGGACTGATCTGGTAAGCAGAGGGCCACTTCCTATACAGGAAAACTTCACATTCCCTAAAAAAAACTTGATGGCTGAAGCTTCCACTAACTCAATCACTGCAAGTCTTACTGGTATTGAGTAATAGAACTTTGAACACACTGAAAAAGGAGAAGTTTCGTTTTTTTTTTTTTTTTTTTTTTTTTGAGTGATCACGGTTTAAACCCTCAAAACAGTCTACTGCAGTGGAACGTTAACGGGTGAACTTGTTTACAGTAAATGCATTGTCTGCTGGTTTATTTAGCTACTTTTCAGTACACCACATTAAGAATGCCACTTAGTACAAAACTTTGAATTTTAAAGTGCAAATTAACACCTGACCACTCTTGGGGGTTTGGTATTGTTACAATTAAACCGTAGAAGGGTAAAATGCAAGACAGACATTGGTATGATGTAAGCAACATGACTACAACAAATGAAATTGATAATGGGTGTTAGATTTAGTGTGTGAATAAGCATTGACAGTCAATCGTATTGGTGGCACTGAGGGATCTCCAAATAAAATTCTGCTTGGGGGAGCCCCCCCCCAAAAAAGGTTTAGGTTGGCCTGACCCTGACTGGAACTAATGAGAATGCATTCCCTGTTTCTGGCCCCAGTGTACCCACACGTTTCAGTAGTAGTAGTGGTGGTGGTGTTCTCACAACTGCTGGATGTGGAACGGTTCTTCTTTTGAATGTGCAGTCTTTCTCTTCTTGCAGTCTTCGTCCTTCAAATGTTTCACGCAAGGGCACTTGAGTAGTTTTATAAACTCAATATCTTTGTGTGCTTGATCCTTAAATTTGAAAGGAATTCAAAGCATGGTTCTTTCAACAGAAAGGTTAAGAAACAGTCGCCCAGTTCAGTGTCCCCATATTTTGCAGCATTTTCATCTTACATGTTCAATAGCTTGATTCAAAGTCCTGTTGCCAATCATTCTCATTTTCCTCATTCAGCTAAAGCTCTTGAATGGTTTTGGTTTACAGTTTGAGTGATATGAAAACAAGAGTTTTTGTCTGCTTTAAGCATTTTTGAATGCATTCATTTCATTTGACTGGCAATTTGAGTTATTTTTGGCTCTCAAATTGGGCTTTCAGACACGCTACTCCTTTTTTTTTTTTTTTTTTTTTTTAAAAATTATTTTTTTTTTAATATACCATACTGTCACATCTGCTTGACTGCCCCTTTGTGGCCAATTTGAGACTGTGGAATCATATGCTTTTGCTTGTATGAGAACAAATTTTGTCTGCTTACCCGCATTTTATGCATTTTTCATTGACTGGCAATTTTGGCTTTCTTCCAATTGAGTCTGTTCATACTCTCGCTAATGTTTTTTTTTTTTTTTTTTTTTTTGTTTTTTTTTTTTTTTTTTTTTTTTAAACTGCATCCGCTTGACTGCCCCTTTGTTGCAATTTGAGACATGCAGAATCATATGCCTTTGTGCGGTTATTCATATTTATATATATAAAATATATATATATATATATAATATAGATCTATGTATATCAGATATAGTTATATATCAGAAAAGAACTGGTTTCAAAATGTTAGACATTTTACCTTGACGGTGTAAAGGTCCAGTGTTCAACGGAGTTTCTTTTTTCAAATAGGGTATTGCGATGCACTTGGCTGTCATGTTGTGCATCGGCAACCTTGTTGAGACAACTTGTTTGTTCGCTTATGCGCATGCCTATTGGATTATCCTTTCTTTTCGGTAAAGAAAATGCAGCATTAAACCTGGCAATCAGATTTGCACTTCATGCAGTTCCAATGTGAAGTCTTTTAACTAAAGTCTAGTGGTTGTGTGCAATCTTTCTGCCATTTCCAAGGATTTGACACGTAAAACCAAAAACTGTTGTGCTTGTTTTTGTTTGAAGCCTTTCTCTTTTTATACCTTGTCTTACATTTGTGTCCCATTTGTGCAAGTCAAATGTTTTCGTAGAGTTTTCAACGGTACATCAGCTTTGTACATAAGCCATTTGTATTTATACTGCTTTGATTGGTATTTGTGCCCCATCGGCCTATGCCCTTGTTTTTATACTGTTTCCCCTGTATTTTGCCTGCCACTTTAGTGACTTTTGACCTTTTGCATTTACTAGTTTTATTTTGCCCCTTTTACATGCGTTTTTATACACCTTTTGTGCCATTTACATATGCAGTTTGTCTGTCATTAGGGTTATTCCCTTTTGCTTTGGGTTTAGCGTGCGTGTGCTCTTATGTAATGCTTTTATAAGTCCGGCTATAATGCTTTAGTTGCTTTTGAAGAGATGCTTTGTGTACATGAAGTATGTTTGACTATTTATGCCACTTTTGTTCCTGTGCTCTTATGCTTTTATTTTCAAGAACCTGATCTTTAAGGTCTTAAACCATACTTTGAATACTGAAGCATTTGCTTTGGTAATGGGACTAGGAGAGTTAGGATTTGTATTTTGTTGCATTTATATTGTAATTTCTTTTGCTTTAATTTGATTTTGAACTTTGTCCTTGGCCAGTGACTTATGCCCTTACAGCATTAACATTTATTCAGAAGCCTCGGCCTGTTAAGATCTAACTTGAAGATTTGAATCTACCAGTACAAATCGATCAACTGAGGCTGTATATAAGACAATTATATACGGTCTGCTCTGTTCCCTAACTTTCTTGTGGATCTCTCACCAGAAACGGAGAAGTGTTGGATAACTGGTTTCTTTCTCTAATAGTTGAATACGTATTCTGTGCAAAATGCTTTAGAACTTCATGCAGTTGGCAACCTTAACTTGACATTTGCTATGTGTCCCATTTCAGTTGTGCAGCTTAGAGTTGGGTGTTTTCCTTCTGTCCTGTTCTCTGATGGCAGCTCATTTGTCTGACAACTTCAGCACTCACCTAGATAGGTGTCTTCTCCTGATTGCCAAGCTTTAAAGCCTTATTTACGGTTTGACTATTTGCAAGTGTGGAGTGTGTTCACAGTAAACCAACTGTCTAAAATCTTTCCAAGATGGTGCCAGTGTACCCGGTTTGCTGTTTGTTGTATCTGTTAATCTGGCATCTGTGTGGTTTGTGTTGTGCATGATGTTGCACTGGTATCATGCAGTCTCAGTGCTGACCTACAATCACCTAACCCTTTTGCTCAAATTATATGGGAGTTTACGGTAGATTTTGTCCTGTTGTTCTCAGTCCTTGTTTAACCAACCCGTGGTGGAGTGTGCTCCTGCTCAGCTACCTTGTTGCATTCTTTCCCTAAGGAGGTGCTGCAGGAAGTGAGGTAGTGGTGGTGTCCAGCTGAGAATTGGATGGGCAATTGGTTTTTCCATACAATCTTCGAAGAGTTTCCCTTGGAAATGTAAATTGATTTGATTACTTGTTACAACTGCACCTCCTCATCAGCACTCACTATAAAGACACACACAAACTGCACTCCTTTTGTGTCTGTTCTCATCGTTCTTAAACTAACGGAGACCTTACCTGCTACTCATCTGTATACTCTCCTACCCTCAGGATCTTGTCTTCAGTCATCTGCTACCTGCCCTCTGTGTTCGTTCCTGCATCTGCAAGATAGACATTCAGTTACTATTCAGCTAAGTAATAGCAAGCTCCATTGAGCTGCCATACCTAATGTTGCTTCATTCTCGTATCTGTTCGGTGTCAGCAGTTCAATAAACCGGTTTTTCATTAGCTGTCTGTCGTCGTCTTTTTTGTGACAGTGAGGCAGACACGCTATCAGTTTAAATGTAGATTAAAGACCATCTCTTTAACTTGGCATATACAATACTGCAATTCTATAATTCAAATCTGTTATTATGCTGCATTGGGTTTAGACTTTAGCTGGAATGTGACTGTTATTGTCCTCTTGCATTGACCAGCTATTTTCTTTAACACTGTAAAGGTGCTTTGACAATCAGTATTGTATAAAGTGTTATAAAAAGTGTTCTTGCCCTGATGCGGTTTAATTTTGTCCTTGTTGCCTATGTTAATGTTAATGGTCCCTTGGGTGCTTTTTTTAGTCTTTGACTGCAAGTTCGTCTCGTGTTGTTTTTTTTTAATTTTATTTTTTTTTTCCCCTCTTGTCCCCCCAGCCATTTTATTTCCAGTCCCACCCACCTGTACTTAAGCCTCTGTTTTTATGAAAGTTTAATAAATCTGTGCTTTTACTTGTGCTGCCTTCTTTTTTTTTTTTTTTTTTTTTTTTTTTTTTTTTTTTTTTTTTTGGGCCCTTACCTTTTTTACACTACTGGCACATGCTTCATTAGTATTATTATTATTATTATTATTTTTAAGTATCTTTTTATTGGTTTGAAAGGATGTTAAATGAGATCGTTTGCTTCTGATTTTTGTGTTCTTAAACTTCCTTTTTAACGGCCATGTTTTTGGGGGTCCGGCAATTTGACATCACATATTTTTTTGGATAAGTGGTCGTGTGACCAGTGGCTTTGTGCATTGTCATTTGTGTAGTTTTTATTAAACCATCTTTTAATAGTTGTATAGATTTACTTGTTTTGAGTACCTCATGTATAGTTACAACTTTTTATTTTATTTTTTTTAGTTGTCTTAGGAGTTGTGGTTATTGTTGTGGCTCTGCTCTTGTAACCACCAGTAGTCTCCTTTTGTGTGTAGTTCCAGTGCAGTGTTACAAATTCCTATGTTTTAGCTATGGTGCCTGATCACACTCCCTAATTTTTTGTGTCCATGGAGGCGGTCCTTCTGCCAGCGTTGCTTTGAGGTACACAGAACACAAGCTACTCTCTTGTACTGGTCCTCCAGAATTTGTCCAATCAGCTGATCCTCTGGGACTCTATCAACTGGTATGCTAAGGTTAGCCTGATCTGTCTGTTCTCCAGGTGCTCTTCATGTTACTGAAACCCATTGCATCCTAGCTCTGCTGGCTATCTGGATTTGTCTATAGTCTGGCAATATACAGGCTCCAGCTTTATTGGCTCCCTTGTGGTTTCCAGGTTTGCTGACTATCTTGGCTCTCTGCTGTCGAATCTTGCTTAGACCTTTCTTTCATTGTCTCTCCTTTTGGGTTATTTGATCCATTGGCTTTTCCTTAACATTACAGCATTAAAGCTAACCTCCTCACTGCAGCTATAACGAGAATGCATTCTCTGTTTCTGGCCCCAGTGTACCCCAACTGTTGGATGTGGAACGGTTCTTCTTTTGAATGTGGAGTCTTTCTCTTCTTGCAGTCGTCGTCCTTCAAATGTTTCACGCAAGGGCACTTAAGCAGTGTTTGTTTATAAACTCAAATTTAAGGATCAAGCACAAAGATAAAATTGAAAGGAATTCAAAGCATGGTTCTTTCAACAGAAAGGTTAAGACACTGTCGCCCAGTTCAGTGTCCCCTTATTTTACAGCATTTTCATCTTACATGTTCAATAGCTTGAATCAAAGTCCTGTTGCCAATCATTCTCATTTTCCTCATCCAGCTAAAGCTCTTGAATGGTTTTGGTTTACAGTTTGAGTGATATGAAAACAAGTTTTTGTCTGCTTTAAGCATTTTTGAATGCATTCATTTCATTTGACTGGCAATTTGAGTTATTTTTGGCTCTCAAATTGAGTGTTCAGACTCTACTCTTGTTGTTTTATTTTTTTTTATATACACATACATATATACATCTTCTTGATGCCCCTTGTGTGGCCAATTTGATACTGTGGATCATACTTTGTCCAGAATTCGTATTAAAAAAAGAAAAAAAAAAAAAAACAAAAAAAAAAAAACTACTGGGTTTCAAAGATTTTCGTACCTTTACCTTTAAGTTGTAAGTGTCCAGTTTCAAACGGAGTTGCTTTTTTTTTTTTTATACAAATGGGTAATTTGCGATGCACTTGACTTTTGGCTTTCACATTTGTACAATCTCAACCCTTGTTGAACCAAACTCAGTTTGTTCCGCTTATGTGTCATGTAATATTTGATTATCCTTTTTCGGTAAAGAAAATGCAGCATCAAACCTGGCAATCACATTTGCACTTCATGTAGTTCCAATGGGAAGTCTTTTGACAAGTCTAGTGGTTGTCTACAATCTCTTTGCCATTTCCAAGGATTTGACATGTAAAACCAAAAACTTGCAGTGTAACGGTTTAGGTTTCATTTGTCGGGTTACAGCAGAAATTAAACTTGAACTATTTACACTGTTCCAAGTTTCAAATTAAATTGTTGTATTGTCCTGCTAGTCTCAAATGTTTTAACATTTTATGGAGACTCCACATTGCTGTTGTGCTTGTTTTTGTTTGAAGCCTTTCTCTTGTATACCTTGTGGTCTTGCATTTGTGTCCCATTTGTGCAAGTCAAATTTTTTCATTTGTATTTATACTGCTTTGTTTGCTATTTGTGCCCCATCGGCCTATGCCCTTGTTTTTATACTGTTTCCCCTGTATTTTGCCTGCCACTTTAATATCTTTTGACCTTTTTTTGCATTTACACGTTTTATTTTGCCCCTTTCTGTTTATGCACCTTTGTGCCCTTTTACATAAGCAATTTGTCTGTCATTCGTGTTATTCCCTAAATTTATTATTAAATTTTGAACTTTGTCCTTGGTCAGTGGCTTGTGCCCTTACAGCATTAACATTTATTCAGAAGCCTCGGCCTGTTAAGATCTAACTTGAAGATTTGAATCTATCGGTACAAATCTATCAACTGAGGCTGTGTATATAAGACTATTTATATACGGTCTGCTCTATTCTGTTCCCTAACTTTCTTGTGGATCTCTCACCAGAAACGGAGATGTGTTGGATAACTGGTTTCTTTCTCTAATAGTTGGATACGTATTCTGTGCAAAATACTTTTAGAATTTCATGTAGTTGGCAACCTTAACGTGACATTGTCTATGTGTCCCATTTCAGTTGTGCAGCTTAGAGTTGGGTGTTTTCCTACGGTTATGTTCTCTGATGGCAGCTCATTTGTCTGAAAACTTCAGCACTTGCCTAGATAAGTGTCTTCTCCTGATTGCCAAGCTTTAAAACCTTATTTACGATTTGACCATTTGTACGTGCTGAGTGCTTTCACAGTAAACCAACTGTCCAAAATCTTTCCAAGATGGTGCCAGTGTACCTGGTTTGCTGTTTGTTATATCTGGCATCGGTGTTTGTATTGTGCATGATGTCACACTGGTATCATGCAGTCTCAGTGCTGACCTACAATCACCAGGCTTTTGCTTAAATTATGTGGGCGTTTATGGTAGATTTTGTCCTGTTCTCGTTCTCAATTCTCGTTTAACCAACCTGTGGTAGTGTGCTTGGCAGCTACCTTGCTTCATTCCTTCCCTAAGGAGGTGCCGCAGGAATTGAGGTAGTGGTGGTGTCCTGCTGAGAATTGGATGGGCAATTGCTTTTTCCCATACAATCTTCGAAGAGTTTCCCTTGGAAATATAAATTGATTGATTACTTGTTACTTTTGTCTACAGACCCTTGTGTGTCTGCGGTCATGGTTTTTGTGCAGTTGTGCTGTCTTTATGGTGCTTGTGTCTGGTTTTGGGTTTTTAATACCTGTTTGTATTCATGTGTTTTATATTCTGTGTGTGCACTTTATTTTATGTATATCTCTATCCCTCTATCTCTCACAGTGACACCTCCTCATCAGCACTCACTATAAAGACACACAAACTGCACTCCTTTTGTCTGTTCTCATCGTTCCTAAACTAACAGAGACCTTACCTGCTACTCATCTTTATACTCGCCTACCCTCCAGGATCTTGTCTTCAGCCATCTGCTACCTGCCCTCTCTGTGTTCGTTCCTGCATCTGAATGTCTAAGTCATAACAAGTGCCACTGAGCTGCTGTACCTAATGTTGCTTCATTATTAAAACAGTTTTTCATTAGCTGTCTGTCTTCTGTTGTGTGACAGTGAGGCAGACACCCTATCAGTTTAAATGTAGATTAAAGACCCATCTTTAACTTGGCATACACGCACAGAGAGAACAATATGCAATTTTTAGAATTCAAATCCTTATTGTTATCTACATTGCCACAATCTGTATTGTATAAAGTGTTATATAAATAAGTTACCTAACTTTAATGCGGTTTAATTTGTCTTATGGCCTTTTAATGTTTAATGGCCTTGTGCTTTTAGTCTGTTGATTGCAAGTTCTCATTTTGTATCTACAATTTTTTTCTTTTTAGGCCCATTTTATTTCCCAGTCCCACTCACCTGTGCTTAAGCCTCTGTTTTTATGAAAGTTTTTAATAAATCTGTGCTTTACTTGTGCTGCCTTTTCTTGTTTATGGCCCTAACCTTTGGAGACAAGTTATTTTTTCTTTTAATAAGTGCAGTAAATGTACCTCTATTGGTTTGAAATGATTGTTAAAGGAGTTCTTGATTTTGGTTTGCCATCTGATTTTTTTTTTTTGGTCTGTTAAATGGAGAAAAAAAAGGAAGTCTGTAGTTTTAGGGTCTGCAATTTTACATCACATATTTTTGGGATACTGGTCCTGTGTCCAGTGGCTTTGTGTTTGTCATTTATGTATTTTATATTTATATTTATATAGATTATATATATTTTTTTTTTTTATTAAACCATCTTTTAATATATACAGGAAAGACTAAATTAAATCTATATATTTAGAACTTTCTTTTGTCTTAGGAGTGGTGTGGTCCTTGTTGTGGCTCTGCACTTGTAACAGCCAGTAGACCGGGGGGGGCCGGGGGGTGTGGGTGGGTTGTTTTACAAGTTTGTATATTTCAGCTATGGTGCCTGATCTCGACTCCCCAATTTTGTGACCATGAAGGCTGTCCTTCTGCCAGTGTTGCCTTTGCTTCCAGTTCTGCTGGTGCCTCATACTCTTTTTATTTGTTTTTTTTTTGTACTGGTCCTTTGGTCCTCCAGAATTTGTCCAATCAGCTGATCCTCTGGGACTCTATCAACTGGTATGCTAAGGTTAGCCTGATCTGTCTGTTCTCCAGATGCTCTTCATGTTACTGAAACTCATTGCATCCTAGCTCTGCTGGCTATCTGGAGTTGTCTATAGTCTGGCAATATACAGGCTCCAGCTTGCAGACTATCTTGGCTCTCTGCTGTCAAATCTTGCTTGGACCTTTCTTTCATTGTCTCCTCTTTGGATTAATTGATGAAACAACTGGCTTTTCCTGGACATTACAGCATTGTTAACCCCCTCACTGCAGCTTATATTCCCCCTCTGTTTGTGTTATGGTGGCAGGAGATGTGACAGTCACTGTTTGGCTAATGTTGAAAAGGATTTGATGCGGCTAAACATCTACAGTAATATTCAGAGTGCTGTCATGCTGTGTGTTGGTGGAGGTTTAGTTTTTAAAAATTATTTGTAATTGTTTTAATGTTTATGACATGTTAAAAACAATGTTTCTAATGTATTTTTTTTGGTAAATTTTGTGAAAAGAAAAAGGGTTAGTCTATTTATGGTAGTCTATTTAGGGTTTTCTCTTTCGGGTTAGTCTCTTTTAGGGTTGTCTATTTAGGGTTTTCTTATTTAGGGTTAGTTAGGGTTAGGGTTAGGGTTCGGTAGGGTTAGGTTAGGGTTAGTTGGGATTATGTTAAGGGTTAGGTTAGTTTAGGGATATGGTTAGGTAGGTTAGGTTTAGTGTTAGGTTAGGGTTAGGGTTAGTTAGGGTTAGGGGTTAGGGTTGATGGTTCGGGTTAGGGTTGGGTTATGTTAGGTTAGGTTATGTGTAGTTAGGGTTAGGGTTAGTGTTAGGTTAGGGTTAGTTAGGGTTAGAGTTAGGTTAGGGTTAGTTAGGGTTAGGTTAGGGTTAGATTAGGTTAGGTTAGGGTTAGGTTAGGTTTGGGTTGGGTTAGGTTAGGTTAGGGTTGGGTTAGGTTAGGTTAGAGTTAGGGTTAGTTAGGGTTAGGTTAGGGTTAGGTAGTTGGGTTTGGGTTTGGGTTTGGTTTAGGGTTTGGGTTAGGGTTAGGGTTCGGGTTAGGTTAGGTTAGGGTTAGGTTAGGTTGGGTTAGGGTTGGGGTTAGGGTTGGTGTTGGGTTGGGTTAGGGTTAGGTTAGGGTAGGTGAGGGTTTAGGTTTAGGGTAGGGTTAGGTTAGGGTAGGTTAGGTTAGGTTAGGTTAGGTTAAGGTTAGGTTAGGTTAGGTTAGGGGGGTTAGGGTGAGGTGAGGGTTTGGGTTTGGGTTTGGTTTTGGTTAGGGTTAGGGTTAGGTTAGGGTGGTTAGGGTTAGGGTTAGGGTTGGGTTAGTTAGGGTTAGGTTAGGGTTAGAGTTAGGGTTAGGTTGTTAGGGTTAGGTTTAGGGTTAGGGTTTGGGTTAGGGTTCGGGTTAGGGTTAGGTTTAGGTTCGGGTTAGGGTTAGGGTTAGGGTTTGGGTTTGGTTTGGGTTTGGGTTTGGTTTTGGGTTAGGGTTAGGGTTAGGGTTCGGTTAGGGGTAGGGGTAGGTTAGGGTTAGGGTGGGGTTAGGGTTGGGGTTAGGGTTGTGTTAGGGTTAGGTTAGGGTTAGTTAGTTAGGTTAGGGTTGGGTTAGGGTTAGGGTTAGGGGTTAGGGGAGGTTAGGGTTAGGGTTAGGTTAGGTGAGGTTAGGTTAGGGTTAGGGTAGGGGGAGGGTTAGGGTTAGGGTTCGGGTAGGGTTGGTTAGGTTAGGGTTAGGGTTAGGTTAGGTTAGGGTTAGGGTTAGGGTTAGGTTAGGTT